>JAQQSK010000510.1:0-17907 GCA_028658325.1 Potorous gilbertii
AAATATTTGCATCTATATTCATTAAAGAAATTAGTTGGAGGAGCCAAGATGGCAGAGTAGAAAGATTCACATATGCTAGCTCCTAACCCACAGCCCATAAAATACCTGTAAAGAAGAACTCCCAACAAATTCTGGAGCAGCAGAAGCCACAAAACAACGGAGTGGAGGAAATTTCTCTTCCAGAGAGACCTGAAAAACTGACACTAAAGGTCTGTCGCACACCAGACCCGGAGCAGAGCCCAGCCCTGTCTTGGCCACGCAGCACTCACACAGGTCCCTCCACCCACAGGCGGCAAAGGTCAGTGAGAGGACCTTTTCAGTGTGTGGATAGGGGAACAGGGTGTCTCCATAACTCAGGCCCCCTCAGGGGTCAGCAGTGGAGGCAGCAGCAGACAGGGTCTCTCAAAGCAGGCAGGAACTCAGATCCATTGTTGAAGGTCTCCTTATAAACTCCTGGAGGGAACTGAGCCCCGTGTGGTGGCCCTGCCCCGACCCAAGCAGCTGAACTTAATCCCACACTGAATAGCAGCCCTGCCCCAACCTGAGCACCTGAATTTAATCTCCCACTGAATAGCAGCCTTGCCCCCTCTGAAAGTCCTGAGGCTGGGAAGCAGCATTTGAATCTCAGACCCCAAGCGCTAGCTGGATGTGGGGGGAGGGGTGAGCGGAGAGGAATCTCAGAAGTCAAGTAACTGTCTGGGAAAATGCCCAGAAAAGGAAAAAAAAAATAAGACCAAAGAAGGTTATCTTCTTGGTGAACAGATATTTCTTCCCATCCTTTCAGATGAGGAAGAAGAAATTAGTCTATAATTTTCTTGCTGTTTTGGCTCTTCCTGGTTTAGGTATGAGAACCATATCTGTATCATAAAAAGAATTTTGGAGGACTCTTTCTTACCCAATTTTCCCAAATAGTTTATATAGTACTGGAATTAATTGTTCTTTAAATGTTTGATAGAATTCACTTGTAAATCCATCTGACCATGGAAATTTTTTCCTAGGGAGTTCATTGATGGCTTTTTCAATTTCTTTTTCTGGGATGTGATTTTTAAAGAATTCAACTTCTTCTTCTGTTAATCTGGGCAGTTAATAGTTTTTTTAAATAATCATCAATCTCATTTAGGTTATCGAATATATGGGCACACAGTTGGGTAAAATAATGTCTAGTTATTGCTGTAGTTTCCTCCTCATTGGAGGTGAGTTCACCCTTTTCATTTTTGATATCGGTAATTTGGTTTTCTTCTGTTTTTTTTTTTGTCAAATTGACTAAAGTTTTATCAATTTTATTGTTTCTTTTCTTGAAACCAACTTTTACTTTTATTTATTAGTTCAATTGTTTTCTTAATTTCAATTTTATCAATCTTTCCTTTTGTTTACAGCATTTCTAATTAGGGATTTACTTGGGGATTTTCAATTTGTTATTTTCTAGCTTTCTCAGCTGCTTGTCCAATTCATTGATCTCCTCTTTCTCTATTTTATTACTGTAGCCATTCAAAATATAAAACCTCCCCTAAGAACTGCTTTTGCAATATTCCATAAGCTTTGGTAGGTTGTCTCAGTGTCATTCTCTTGAATGAAGTTGTTGGTTGTTTCTATGATTTCTTATTTAACCCACTCATTGTTTAGGATTAGATTACTTAGTTTCCAATTAATTTTTGGTCCATCATTCCATGGTCTTTTATTACATGCAATTTTTATTGCATTGTGATTTGAGAAGGATGCATTCACTATCACTGCCTTTCTACGTTGAATTCTGAGGTTTTTATGTCCTTGTACATGGTCAATTTTTGTATATGTGCCATGTACCATTGAGAAAAACATGTATTCTTTTCTATTTCCATTCAATTTTCTCCAGAGATCTAACATATCTACCTTATCCAGAGTTTTATTCACCTCCTTAACTTCTTTCTTGTTTATTTTGAGGTTAGATTTATGAAGTTCAGAGAATGGGAGGTTGAGGTCCCCTAATAGTATAGTTTTGCTGTCTATTTTTCCTGAAACTCCCTTAACTTCTCCTCTAAGAATTTGAATGCCCTTGAGAGCACATGTGTTTAGGAATAACGTTTCATTGTTCATTGTGTCTTTTTGAAGGCTATAGTTTCCTTCCTTATCTCTTTTGATTACATCTATTTCCACTTTTGCTTTGTCTGAGATCAGAATTGCTACCCCAGCTTTTTTACATCAGATGAAGCACAGTATATTCTACTGCAGCTTTTTACCTTTGCCCTGTGTTTATCCCCTCCACCCCGTTTCAAATGTATTTCTTGTAAACAACATACTCTTGGATTATGGTTTTTAATCCATTCTACAATCTTCTCCGTTTTATGGGAGAGTTCATTCCATTCACATTCACAGTTATGATTGCTATCTGTTTCTTTTCCTCCATCCTCTTTCCCCCTGTTTGTGCTTTTATTTCTCCCTTTTCCCTTCCCATCCTCAATAAGGTTTTAATTTTTGATGACTGCCCTCTTCAGTCTTCCCTTCTTTCTTTCAACCCCCTTCCATTTTACTCTCCTTTACCCTTACTATTTCTTCCCTCTCTTTCATCCTCCCCTCCTTTTTCTTTCCTCCTTTCCCTCCTTCTTTGTCTAGAGTTAGTTAGATTTCTATACTTAACTGAGTTTGTTGTTCTCTCATTGAACCAAATCCGATGAGATTAAATATCAAACAGTGCTCATCTCCCTCCCCTCTTTCCCTCTACTGTCATATAATTTTGTGCCTCTTCTTGTGACATAATTTACCACTTTCTGCCTCCTCCTTTTCACATCTCTTGTTGCAATCCTTTCTCACCCTTAAATCACATTTTTATCATCACATCATTTATTTTATACTCACTCCCTCTATTTATGTATGTCCCTTTTATCTATCATGATAAATATACAGTTTTCAAGAATAACAAGTATCATCTTTCCTTAGAGGGATATAATCAGTATGCCCAAATGGAGTAACAATTTTCCCCCCGTTTACCCTTTTTAAGCCTCTCTTCAGACTTGTGTTTGAAGATCGAATTTCCTATTGAGCTCTGGTCTTTTCATCAGGAAGATCTGGAAATCCCTTATTACTTTGAATGTCCATCTCCTGGCCTGAAATATTATGCTTTACTTTGCTGAGTAATTGATCCTTGGTTATAATCCCAGCTCATTTGACTTATGGAATATCATATTCCAATTCCTTTGATCTTTTAATATAGAAGCTGCAAGGTCCTGTGTGATCCTGACTGTAGCTCCTCTATATTTGAATGGTTTCTTTCTGGTTGCCTATAGTACTTTCTCCTTCACTTGATAGTTCTGGAATTTGGCAATCATATTCTTTGGTGCTCTTAGTTTTGGATCCCTTTTGGGAGGTGAATGGTGTATTATCTTTATGACTATTTTGCCCTCTGGAGTTAGGACTTATGGGCAATTCCTTGATGATTTCTTAGAAGATATTTTTCAGGCTCTTTTTTTATCATGGCTTTCTGGTAAACCAATAATTCTTAGATTTTCCCTCCTGTATCTGTTTTCCAGGTCAGCTGTTTTTCCAATTAGATATTTTACAATTTCTTCTATCTTTTTATTCTTTAGATTCAGTTCAACTGCTTCTTGATGTTTCATAGAATCATTAGCTTCTACTTAACCAATTTTAATTTTTATCAAATTGTTTTTCTTCAGTTAACTTTTTCATCTCCTTTTCCATTTGTCCAATTGTTCCTTTTAAGGAGTCGTTTGCTCCAGTTAATTTTTGTATTTCCTTTTTCATTTGTCCAATTTTCCTTTTTAAGGAGCTGTTCTCTTCAGTAAATTCTTTTTTCATATTTTTAAAATTATTGGCCATTTTTCTTCTATTTCTCTAATTTGGCTTTTAAAATCCTTCATCAGCTCTTCCAAGAGTAGTCTTTGCGCTTGTGACCAGTACATATACTCTTCTGAAATGTCAGATGGGAGTACAGTCTCAATGCTGACCTTCTTGTTATTCATGTTTTGGTCCCTGGACCCATGGAAAGATTCTATGGTCTTTTCTTTCCTGCTCTGCTTCTTACTGAGGATCATGATGATGACAATCATCCTTTTCCTGGCTTTTAAAGTAGATCCCTGCTTCTAGGGCATGAGAGTCTCTATCCCACAGTTACCATGTGTTGAACTTGAGGCTTTATGTGTTGTGTTCTCTGGTTCTTTCAGCTAGAAGCTAAAGTGCTGCAGCTTACCTGAAGCTGAGCCAGCTGCTGTGAGAAAGCAGAGGCCAGGTGAAGTCTTTTTTTCTTTCCCTGGATTTATCCTGGAGCTAGTTTGTTAAGTGTGGGGTAGGGGTGCTGTAGCCACAGGAGGTCTCCTCTGCTGATTTAGAGCATAGGCAAGCTTAGTAGTTGGTGATCCTGGCTGCCCTAGAGTCTTTCTGATTCCCCTGGAGTGCTGAGGCACACCTGGAGTCCTGGTGTTGGCAATTGCTGTCTTCACCATCCTGGGGCTCCAGATCTCCTCCTGGTTTGCTGAGATGGGCTGTCTGGGAAAGCTCCAGTTCTGCACTAGTCTCCTTCAGCCACAACAAGAGGGACCCACCTTAGTGATTTTCTTAGCTTCACGTACTAAGAGACTGAGTACCTTTTGACTGATCACACTGTTCCAGGATTTTTCTGAGGAAATATTTTATGGTTCTTTCAAGGTCAACAATGGAAGGGGAGAAGCATTTACTGATCACTCTGCATCTTGGCTTCTGGAAGTTCAAATAGGTGATATATAAACATTTAATCTGTGGGCTGATAGTCTCAGGAGCAGCTGCTGCAGATACTTGGGGGTCCACAACTCTCAATTGCTTGGCTCCACTGGACTCTCATTCTGGGCTGATGTGCTTGAGATTCTGCATGCCTCAGACCTCCAAGGGCTTTCTGCTCAGCCTTGCCGTGGGGGATGTGCTCATGCACCCTTGTGCTCTGCATTGTCTGCTCCTCCATCTCCGTGCAATGGATCCTTCCTGTCAACCTTCCACTCTGTCCTGAGCTGTGAATCTGCCCCATTTTGTCTCCGATTGTATTCTGCTCCTCCAAATCTGGGCAGATTCTATTTTTAGAGGTGTCTGAAAGAGTATGTCTTAAGATCTTAGGTGAATAGTTGCTCTGATGTCACCATTTTAGCTCTGCCCCTCCCTAAATCCTACTTTCACACAAAATTGACCAAAAAGATACTGCTTATCACTCAACAAATGAATGACTTGGTGTTCAAAATGGCCTTCCCCAACCCAAAAGTAATCCACCCAGGATCTAGACAAAATTCTTTTTATTTCCAAATTTATTAGTTTGTTTGCTTTCACATTTCAACATTCACTACCATAAGTTTTAAATTTTCTCCCCTCGTTCCCCCAAATGGCATGCAATCTTACGTGGTCTCTACACATACATTCCTATTAGACATCAGTCAGACACCCATCATGTTTCATAGAAGAATAATGAAAGGGAAAAACCATGAGAAAAACAAACCAAAACACAATGATACATAACAAAAAAAGGTAATAATTCTGCTTCATTCTACATTCTGACTCCATAGTTCTTTCTCTGAATGTGTGTGGTCTTTTTCATCATGAGCCCTTTGGAAATGTTTTAGGTACTTGCACTGCTAAGAAGTACTGGCTATCAAAATCAGTCCTCTCAGACTGTGGCTTTTACTGTGTTTAATATTCTCCTGGTTCTGCTCACTTGACTCAGCATCAAATCATATAAGTCTTTCCAGGTTTCCTCAAAGTCTTCCTGCTCATCATTTCTTATAGTATAATAGTATCTCATTTTATTCCTCCTGTGTATATGAAAACATTCCTTTTTATAAACTCATGATCCTTTTTTTTTAAAGTCATGTCTCCAAATGAATGGCTGGATTAAATCTTTCTGTGACTTCAGTGACCTACTAATTTTCTATTTTAAAAATCCCTTATTTTTTGTCGTTGTGCCATTTGATTAAGGTCAGCACAATCAGCAGATCCACTGCAGGCATCCATCCCTGCTCATGACCTGAAGGAATTACACAGCCTGTAAAGACCATGTTATAAATTGTTGATACTCAATCTTCCGATATCAGTCTCAAGGCATGACTCCACTGTCATAGTAAGAGATAAAGAGGATATAGTGAACTGTGCTCAATGACTTATATGAAATATTTCCCATAATTTGAAGGGAAGTGATAGAACTGAATGCTTAACCCTCTCAGTACTTATTTTCAGCCAATCTTTTGTTGAAAAAGGCAAACAAGTTTTGTAGGAATGCTTAGGAGTTTTTGTTTCTTACACACAGCTATTCTGTCTACCCTACGCAATATCAGCTATTTCTAAAAGCATCATATATTGATTGGGGAACCTAGCAGCCTGGGTTCCAGGGTTGGTGTTCAGTCATTTCTTTTCAGTCTGATCCTTCATAAGCAAATTTGTGGCTTTCTTGGCACAGATACTAGTGCTTTGCTATTTCTTTTTCATTTGCCATTTCCTTCTCACTGGGCTCTAGTAAAGATGGAAAACTAACTAGTTTATTGATCTGAGGTGAGCATCTTTGGCTCTGTTCATTTTCTATAAAGTGAGAGAAGAAGAAGAAGAGCTTGAAACAAGCTCTTACTACTCAGGTTCAGTGACTCTGTGAGTTTCTGAAAAGTCCTAGGATCTTATGACTCAACCTTGAGCCTCCTAATAATTCTCCTAAGTTACAGAATCACAGAGTAGTGGAGTGAGGGTACTGAGAAGTCATCTAATTTGAGCCAAACCTGATCAGAAATCCTCTCTGTAACACGCCTGCAAGTGACTATCCAATCTTTGATGGAAAAATGACATTTGTGGGAAACATTTGAGTTCATTTGTCACAGATTTAGAGACTGAAGGAACTTTCTAAACCTATAGGAGCATTGTACAATTGAGACATCTGTAGTAGTTACGAAGTTTTTTTTTAAATGTATATAGATAGAAATTCTCTCTCTCTCTCTCTCTCTCTCTCTCTCTCTCTCTCTCTCTCTCTCTCTCTCTCTCTCTCTCTCTCTCTCTCTGCAGTTTCCACTCATTGAATGCAGTTTATAACCTTCTATGATCAAGCAAAACAAGTCTCATCCCTCTTGCACATGTCATACTCTCAAATGTTTGAAGACAGCTAATCAAATATCTTCTTTTTGTAACAAAGCTGAAAGTATTCCCTCCCTTCTCTTTCTTTCATTCTTTCTGTCTTTCTTTCCTTTGTTCCTCCATTATTTTGTTCCTTCCTCTTCCTCTCCTCTCCTTTCCCCACCTCTCCTTTCCTCTCTTCTCTTCTCTCTTTTCCTTTTCCTCTCCTTCCTCTAAGTGTTAGTCATTCTATAGAAATATTTTAGTTTCTCGATGTCTTCCCTAACATCTACCATCCTAAAGCCCTTAGTTTTACTGCCAGCATGCTGTAAAAGAAGTGATAATAGTGAAGCAGAGAACTCCACCTCTTGGCTTTGACTTCACTACTAAAAGGTAGAAAAATAATCATGCCATAAAATCCAGTGACATTGGTAGTTAATTCTCTACTGAGTTCATATTTTGTTATTTATTCTCATTTGTTCCGATAAGGTCCATTGTCTCTAATGTTACTTTGTAAAGGGTAAGAAATAAATCAATGGTATTAAGCTTTTCTAACCATCTGGTCTGGCAAACTTCCCAAAGTCAGTACTGAAACTTGGTGCAGTTAATGTATTTTGCCTTATAATAAGGAACATCTCTGGAGAAGTAAAAAATATGGGAGAGGAAAAACTACTAACTAATTTTATCCAGGAATCTTACCATTTATAAAATACTCCATTCTAAATTCCACAGATTTACATTGCCTGCTGTATCCTCTAAAATAGAGGTGCACATTTACAAGTGCAAAGTCATTTCAAAATCGATGAACATCCCCTCAGTTTCTCATTCTTTGCCACCACAAAAATAACTACTATAACTATTTCTGTACACACAAGTCCTTTTTCTGTTTCTTAGGTCTCTTTGGGGTACAGAACTAATAGTGCTATTGTTGGATCAAAGAATATTGCACAGTTTTATAGACCTTCGAAGCTAGTTGCAGATTGTTCTCCAGAATGGCTGTGCTAATTCACTACTCCACAAGCAATTCATTTATGTAGCTATTCTCTCATCTCCTCAAGTATTTGTTATTTCTGTTATGGGAGACATGGTATCCCCAAATTGCTTTAACTTGCTTTTTTCTAATCAATAGTTTTAGAGCATTTTCTACATATCACCATAGTTAGCTTTGATTTCTCCTTCTGAAAACTGCCTGTTCATATCCTTTGATCATTTTTCAATTAGGGAATGGCTCTTTTTTCAAGATATAAATCTGATGTAATTCTGTATATATTGGAGAAATTGGACTTGTATTAAAGAAACATACAGTAAAGTTTTTTTTTTCATTATTTCATTGTCTGTGATACTTTTAAAAATATAGTCTCCTTAATTATTTCTTTCAATTAGATCTATTTTTGCTTTTACTTTCTCTAGTATAATGACTGCCAACCTGCATCCTCTTCACTCCACCTCACATCACTGAATCATAATGGACTTTGCTCCAGACCTTCATTGCAACTCTATATGTCTCCGTCCCAAGTGTGTCTCTTGCATTCTGTTTTCCAATCCACTCTATCTGCTTCTCTTCTATCAGTTAGCTCATCCCTAATATGCTCAGAGTTACGATCACTAACTGTGCATTTCCCTCCATCTCATTTTCCTATTTATCCTTCCTTCTCTTGTTTTGCCCTGTTCTTCTTCAAAAATTTGTCTTGCTTTCAGTTACTGTCTCCCCTAATCTGCCCTTCTCCTTATCATGTGCCTCCCACATCTCTTTTCGCCTTCCCCTCCTGTCTCTCTATTGGGTAGTATAAATTTTTATTCTCAACAGAGTGTGTGTGTGTGTGTGTGTGTGTGTGTGTGTGTGTGTTCTCTCTTTGAACTAATTCCAAAGAGACTGAGGTTCAAGCCTTGTCCAACTACCATTGCCCCCTCCACTATAAAATCTCCACCTTTATGTGAGAAATTTTCCCAATTCTACTTCTCCCACCCAGTACTTCCTTCTTTCTCAATCCTGAATTCCTTTTATTGGAGATAATCCTAGCATAATCAATCGATACCCATGCTCTCATCTATGCAGATTTCTAACCGTCCTAACAGTGGTAAGGTCCTTTGGAGTTACATGTATCATCTTCCTATACAGCAATGTAAACATTCTGACCTTAGTGAAACCTTTTGATTTCTCTGTTATTTGATTGTTTATGTTTCTCTTGACTCTTTGGTTTGAATGTCAGCTTTTCTATTCAATTCTAGTCTTGTTATCAGGAATGCTTCAATGGGATTGTTATTTCATTAAATAGCTATTTTTCCTCATGAAGGATATACTCAATTTTTCTGTTTTTTTCTGATTTTTTTTGGAATATATTAGCCTCTAAGGGGCAGCTAGGTGGTGCAGTGGATAGAGCCCCAGTGCAGCAACCAGGATGAACTGAGTTTAAATCTCACCTCAGACACTTGATACTCACTAGCTGTGTGACCTTGGGCAAGTCACTTAACCCCAATTGCCTCATCCTGGGTCATTTCCAGTCATCCTGATGAATATCTGGTCACTGGATTCATATGGCTCTGGAGGAGAAGTGAGGTTGGTGACCTGCCCAGCCATCCCTCACTCAAAACAAAGTCAAGTGCAAGTCACGTCATTATTTCTCTGATGGCATGGTCTTCTTTGGCAACGAAGATGAACACACACATTTTAGCCTCTGGATCTAAGTTATTGGGCAGTTTTCTTTGATAATTCCTTGAAATATGACATCTAAGCTCCTTTTATAATCATAACTTTCAGGTAGACCAGCAATTCTTTTTTTATTAAAATAGTATTTTTTCCCCAATTACATGGCAAGATAATTTTCAGAATTCATTTTTTACAGAATTTTGAGTTGTATAGTTTTCTCACTCCCTCCCCTCCCCTCTTCAAAAAATGGTAGGTGATTTTATAGATTATGCATGTGCTACCATATAAACCATATTTCCATGTTACTCATAGTTGAGAAAGAAGATTCAGATCAAAAGGGAAAAAACAAGAAAAAAGCAAGTGACAAAATCGTGCTTCAATCAGCATTCAGAGTCCACCAGTTCTTTATCTGGACAAGGACAACATTTTCCTTTATGAATCCTTTGTACCTGTCTTGGACCATTGTGTTGCTAAGAAGAATTGAGCCATTCATACCTGATCGTCACACAATGTTGGTAATATTGTGTACTATACTTTCCTGGTTCTACTCATTTCACTTTGCATCACTTTGTGTAAGCCTGTTCAAGTTTTTTTTTCCTTAAATCTATCTCTTTATCATTTCTTATTGCATAGTGGTACTCCATTACATTCATATATCACAGATTATTTAACTATTCCCAATTGATGGATTTGCCCTCAATTTTCAATATTTTTTCACCACAAAAAGGACTGATGCAAATATTTTTTGCACGTGTAGGTCCTTTTCCCTTTCTTTATGTTCCTTAGGATACAGACCTAGCAGTGGCATGCACATTGTTTCAAATTGCTCTCCCAAATGGTTGGATCAGTTCACAACTCCACCAGTGGTATATTAGTGTCTGAATTTTTCCCATATCCTCACCAACATTTGTCATTCCTTTCTTTGCTAGATTAGCCAATCTGATAGGTGTGAGGTGGTACCTCATAGTGGTTTCACTTTGCATTTCTCTAATCAAAAGTGATTTCGAGCACTTCTTTACATAATTTCTTCATCTGAAAATTGCCTGTTCATACACTTTGATGATTTATCAACTGGGGAATGGGTTGTATTCTTATAAATTTCACACAATTCTCTACATATTGGAGAAATGAGGCCTTTGTCAGAGACACTTGCTGCAAAGATTGGTTCCAGCTTTCTGTTCTCTTGTTAATCTTGGTTGCATTCATTTTCTTTGTGCAAAAGACTTTTAGTTTAATATAATCAGAACATCTATTTTACATTTTTCAATGCTCTCTATCTCTTGTTTGGTTATGAATTCTTCCCTTATCCATAGATCTGAGAGATATGTTATTCCTTGCTCTTCTAATTGGCTTATGATTTCAACCTTTATGTCAAAACCATGCACTCATGTTGACCTTATCTTGGTATGTGGTAACTGTAACTGTAACTCACTTAACATTTCCTTTAAAAATTTGAATACATACTACTTAATTCATATATATTTAATATTGCTATTATTTTACTGTCTATGATACCTTTTAGCAAGTTATATTTTCTTTCCTTATCTCTTTTAATTTGGAGTATTTTTTGGGTTTTTTGGTATGAGATCAGGATTGGTACCCTTGCCTTAACCACTTACTTTTACTCTGTGTGTGTCTCTGCTTCATGTATGTTTCTTTTAAACAGCATATTGCAGCAGTTTGTTTTCTGATCCACTCTGCTATATGATTTCATTTTATGGGAGAGTTCATCTTATTCACATTCATAGTTATGATAACTAACAGCGTGTTTCCCTCCATCTTATTCTTCCTCCTGTTTGTTGTTTCTCTCCTTTCACTCTTTCTCTCTTCAATAGTGTTTTGTTTCTCTCTATGACCATCCTCACTCTCCCTTTTCTTCTGTCAGTGCCTCTACTCCCCTTTTACTTACCCTCCTTCCTTCCTACTTCCCTGTAGGGGATGATTCTATATTCAATTGATTGTGTATGCTTTTCTCTCTGCTAAGACTGATGAGAGCAAGGTTCAAGCAATGCCCATTGCCCACTCTCTGATCTTTCCCTCCACTCTAATAAGTGTTTTGCACCTCTTCATATGAAATAATTTATCCTGTTCTAACTCTTCTTCCTTCTCTACCCCATCTACTCCTCTTTCTCATCCCTTAATTATTTTTAATGTCATTTCTTTTAATTCACCTTATACCCATACCCTCTGTTTATATATATTCCTTCTAGTTGTACTATTAGTGGTGCAACCTTAAGAATTAAAAGTATCATCTTCCATGTAGGGATGTAAACAGTTCAAATCTATTGAATCACTTATGTTGTCTTTTCCTTTTTTACCTTTTTGGCCTTCTTTTGGGTCTTGGTATTGGATATCAAATTTTTTGTTCAATTTTGTTTTTCTTTCTCTAAAATCTTGAAATCTTTTTGTTTAATTGAATGACCATTTTTCCCTTGAAATAGCATGTTTCATGTCTCCAGGTAGGTGATTCTTACTTATAGTCCTAGCTCCTTTTCTTTTATAATATCATGTTCAGTGTCCTATGATGCTTTAAATGTTACAGCTACTATGTCATGTATAATCTGATGTGGATCACTGATATTTGAATTGCATCTTTCTGGCCACTTGCAATACTTTTTTTCCCTTGACCTGATAGTTATTAAATTTGGCTATAATGTTCCTTGGAGTTTTTATTTTGATATCTCTTTCCTGAGGTGATCAGTGGATTTTTTTCAATGTCTATTTTGCCCTCAGCTTCCAGAGCTCTCAACCCATAGATGATAAGGGGGCCAAAACAACTGATCAGACGATTATAGGAGTTCCTTTGCTAGCACTAAGGCAGGACACTGTTGGTTTGTGCATGCTCAGATCTGGGTCACAGTCCTGGATGAGGAGGATCACTATCACCCAAGAACTTGTGACTTCAGTGGAGAAGATACCCTCCTTAGAGTTTCATGGAAGAAAAAGTGCTTGTGGTCACTCACACACCAAAGCACAAACCAGAAAAGTAGCAAACATGTCTTTCCTTAGTTCATACCACCTTGGAAGAACTGAGCACTTACAGGTCCTAAGAAGCATATTGGAAAATAGTTGCACAAAACTACTGAAGCTTGGGACAATGTACTCTCCACCTTGGAAGCAGAACCCTACTTTAACAAAGAGTTAAAAGTCAAAAAATAGGCTGGGAAAATGAGTAAACAGCAGAAAAATATTCTGACCATAGAAAGTTGTTGTGGTGACAAGGAAAGCCAAAACACACATTCAGGAAATAAGTCAAAGTCCCTACATCTAAACTTCCAACAAAAAAATGTGAATTTGTCTCAGGCCATGAAAGAAATCAAAAAGAATTTTGTAAATAAAATTTTAAAAGGTGTAGGAAAATTGGGGAGAGAAATGAGAGTGATGCAAGAAAATCATGAAAAATGAGTCAACAGCTTGGTAAAGGAGACACAAAATACACTGAAGAAAATAAATCTTTAAAAAATCACACTATGCCAAGTGGTAAAAACAAAAATGCCAATAAAGAGAAGAATGATTTAAAAGACCAGAATTAGCCAAATTAGAATAAAAGCAGAGAAACTTACTGAAGAAATAAAACATCTTGGAAAGTAGAATTCCCCAAGTACAAAAGGAGGTTCAAAAGCTCACTGAAGAAATTAATTCCTTAAAAACTAGAAGTGAGCAAATAAAAACTAATGACTTTATGAGAAATCAAGAAACATTAAAATAAAATAAATATAATAAATAAAAGAGAAGACAATGTGAGATATCTCATTAGAAAAGCAACTGACTTGGAAATTATATCCAGAAGAGATAATTTAAAATTACCGGATTACCTGAAAACCATGATCAAAAGCAAAACCAAACATCATCTTTTAAAAAATTATCATGGAAAACTGTGCTGATATACTAGAAGCAGATGGTAAGTGGAAGTTGAAAGAATCTACCAATCATCTCCTGAAAGAGATCCTAAAATGAAAGCTCTCAGGAATATTATGGCCAAATTCCAGATTCTCCAGATCAAGGAGAAAATCTTGGAAGCAACGAGAAAACAAAAATTCAAATATCATGGAACCACAATCAGGATAACATAAGATTTATCAACTTCTACATTAAAGGATCAGTATGCTTGTAATATGACATTCTGGAGGACAAAGGAGCTAAGATTACAACCAAGAATCACCTACCAACAAAATTGAGTGTATTCCTTCATGGAAAAAAATGGATATTCGGTAAAACAGAGGAATTTCAAGCATTCTTGATGAAAAGATCAGAGGTGAATAGAAAATTAGACCTTCAAATATAAGACTCAAGTAAAGCATAAATATTTAAATAGGACAAGGGAATCATAAGGTACTTAAAAAGATTAAACCGTTAACATTCCTACATGGGAAGATGATATTCATAACGCATAAGACTTTTATCATTATTAGAACAGTTAAGAGGAGTATATATAAACAAAAGGCTTGGATTTGAGTTGAATATGAAGGGATAGTATCTAAAAAATAAAAGTGAGGGATAAGAGAGAGGTATGTACTGAAAGAAAAGAAAAGAAAGAGGTGGAATGGGATAAGTTATCTCACATAAAAGAAGGAAGGAAAACTTTTAAAGAGGAGAAGGGGGTAGTTGAAGGAAAGTGAGTAAGCCTTGCTCTCTTCAGAATTGACTCAAAGAAGGAATAACATTCACACTCAACTGGATATGGAAATCTATCTTACCCTACAGGAAAGTAGGAGGGGGAGGGATAACAGAAGGAGAGGTGATAGGAAGGCAAATTGGGGGAAGAGGTAGTCAGAAGTACAACACTTTTGAGAAGAGACAGGTTGAATGGGGAGAGAGAATGTAATAAATGGGAGTAGGATGGAGGGAAATACAGCTAGCAACAGTAGAAAAAAATTTGAAGTGTTCTGTGATAAAGGTCTTATTTCTCAAACATACAAAGAATTGAGTCAAATTTATAATAAAAAAAAAGAACCATTCTCCAAATTAAAAGATAAGAAGTTTTGAGATGAAACAATCAAAGCTCTCTCTATAGCCATATTAAAAATGCTCTAATTTACTATTAAATGCAGAAATGAAAATTAAAACAATTGTGAGATACTACCTCATACCTATTAGGCTGGCTAACAGGATAGAAAAGGTAAATGATAAATATTAAAGGGGATGTGGAAAAATGAGACATTAATACACTGTTGGAGTTGTGAACTGTTTCACCCATTCTGTAGAGCAATTTGGAACTTTGCCCAAAAGTCTATAAAATCATACATACTATTTGACTTAGCACTAGTAGGTCTATATCCCAAAAGAGATTTTTTAAAAAAGAAAAGGACCTACAAGCACAATAATATTTATAGCAGCTCTTTTCTGGTGAAAAGGAATTGGACATTAAGGGAATGCCCATCAATTGAGAAATGGCTAAACACATTGTGCTATGCAGTTTTCATGGAATACTATTGTGCTATAAAGAAATGATGAACAGGATGCTCTCAGAAAAACCTGAAAGACTTACATGAGCTGATGCAAAGTGAAATGTACTATGTACAAAGTAATAGCAAAATTGCAACATGATCAGCTCTGAATGACTTAACTACTCAGCTGTACAGTGATCCAAGACAACTGTGAAGGACTCACAATGAAAAATGCTATCCCTAAACCAAGAGAAAGAACTGCTAGGATCTGAATACATACTGAAACATATCTTTCAAAACTATCTTTATTTTTCTTTCATTTTTTCTTTGTGTTTTCTTTCACATGATTGTTATGGAAATGTTTTGTATCACTACACATGTATGACCAATATCAAATTGCTTGCTTTCTCGATGAGATGAATTTAAGGAAGGAGGAAAGGAGAGAATTTGAAACTCAAAGTTTTAAGAACACATGTTAAAAAATTTTTTTTAAATCTAACTGAGGAAAAATAAAATTCTAAGTACAAAAAAAAAGAATACAGGGCAAAGGCTGGATATATGAGTAAACAAAAGAAAACACCAACCATATTGAAGAAATTTTATACATTGAGAAAAATCCAACAGGTAAGCCAAGAAAAAAAGAATTCCATAACTTTAAGTTGAACCTAAGATAAAATGATGATTTGGTGACAAAAGCTATAAAAATACCTGGAAGAAATAAAAGAGAAGTTTTAAAAATAATCAACCTAACAACACAGATAGGGAGAGGGGTAAAACAAAATAGAAGGATAATAAAGTAATTAAAAGAGAAAGTGGAAAGCCTTACTCAAGTAGTAGACATTCTGAAAAATAGAATGGGACAACTAGAACTTAATTATTTCATTGAACAACAAAAAATATTACACTAAAATAAAAATATTTTTGATGCAAAACTGTGTTATCATTGTGCTACCAAAAGCTATGAGGGAATAAAAAAATTGGATGCATTATTTCCAGAAATCACAAAAAGAAACTGATTACGTCTATTATGATGAGTGGACTAAATTAAAATATAAGCATCTACAAGTCATCTCCTGAAAGGTGACCCAAGAGTAAAACATCCAGAATTTCATACCATCAATCTAAAGATTCCTGGTTTAAGAGAATACTGCAAATGACCATGGAGATACTGGGAAGGAGGAAGAGGTGCTAGTATCAGAAAATGAAAGCCAGGATCATGCACGTCTATGCTGCAGCTACTTTCATGAAGAAAAAATTTTGTAAAATATTACAAAAAGCAAAAGATAAAAACTAACAGCTAAGAATAACTTAGCCTACAAAAAAGAGCATAATTCTAAAGAGCAAAAAAAGTAACAACATAAAAACAAATTTTAAATATATTTGTATAAATAATTAGAGTAGTAGAAAGAACCTTAGAAATTCAAAAACAGAAGACACTCTTTCCTTAGCTGGAAGGGGAGACACATCTAAGCATATCACTATAAGAGTCAGGATAAGATGACTTACTCTCTGTTTTAAATTCATATATTAAATGAGATATCAAATAAAACGTTCGCTATTTTCATAAAACAATGAGAACACTGAACTTAGGAGATATGAATTCCAGTCCTACATCTGCCATTTGTTATTAAGTAAACTTGAAAAAAATCATTTAACATAATTTGTTATAAGAACTAAAATTATATGTCCCAGTGTGTGCATTTGTGTATTTACATCTTTTCAAAGACAGAGAGAAAATGCATGTTGTTAGTAAATAAGATATGAAAATCATTTTGCAAGTTGCAGATGTCCTGATAACTCCTGAGTGGTGTAACTATGTAAGGTCATCTCTAATGAGTGCAAATATTTCTCATTTCACACTTCCTACATCCTGTACTCTGTTTATAAGAATTGCTTAAGATGTTTGAGGATTTTTATTTTTGATGTGTGCTTACTTTACTTGCTTAGAGCTGAATCTTACTCTGTTTGGTTTTACTAAGCTTTTGCTTGGCAATGGGATCTTTGGCACTATTTCTAAAATGAAAACAAAAAAAGATGTAAGTTCCTAATAATTCTGAAAAGACATAATGAACCCTTTTGATTTAATTTCCTATCATTTCAGTGCAAAACAATCCTTCATGTCTACCTTTCTAGGTTTTTTTAATTCAACAATATTATTTCCTCCTATGGTTTTTTGAGAATCAAGTAAATGCATGGTGCTAATTTCTTATTTACTGATGATGGGCTCTCCTTAACCAAGATTCAAAAAGGGTACAGGCAGTCTCATGCAACTGATATGTTACAATAAATTGAGTATTTTTACTTTTATGACTTGTTTAAAATTGCATGAATACAGGATACCATTGTCCTGAATGTTTATTAAACACTCACATTCACACTCAAACACACACACACACACACACACACCACATAATTTAGTAGAACACAGTCACTTTAATTGCTTTCCTTCCACAAAAGTTTCTTTTATTTAACAATCCTTTAATTGTTGAAATCAGGCAAAGCTTAAAATTGGGAAAGTTTCCTACCCAAGGTTTTTATCTCTGTCATGGAGAATGTCCATCAGAATGTCCAGTCGATATGGAGGAAGGATTTACCACAAATGGTAAAGATATCCAAATATTTTTAGGTACAGATGACATTTTGAATCAAGGTATGGAATGCTGTGGAAATTTCTAAAAGATGAATAATTATTAAAACGTTTAGTCTTTACTACACTCACAGGAAAAACAATACAGGTGAACAATGCTTATTTTCCAACGATATGTTGTTGGATGGACAACATGTAGAATTGGTGTATATATATATGTGTGTGTGTGTGTGTGTGTGTGTGTGTGT
>JAQQSK010000511.1:0-17868 GCA_028658325.1 Potorous gilbertii
TAACTTTAGAATAACACGTCCATAAACTTCTACCCCATTGGACAACTTGTATGTATATATATATATATTTGTTTTTACATGGAAATTTAGAAGTAAGGAAAGTAAATATTTTTTATTTTCTCCTCAGAGAAATCTGCAACTTATTCTATTTCTTACCCTACTTATTAAGAGTTCAGTAAAAATCATCATGAAGAAAATGCAAAGAGACATTCAAGTACCTTATTAGGAAGGGAAGCTTCAGAAAAAAAATAAAATATTTTTAGCTTTTAATAGAAATTTCTCAGTAAAACTCTGTTGATGTGATGAGTATACAAATGGAATTAACACCTAAGGCAAAGGACCCAACCTTCATAGATTAAATTCACCAGTGGAATTATCCCAAGAAGCAAATAGGCTGCTAATGTCGATCATTGAGCACAGGAGTGATGGATGTTTTCACTCATAATCTAAAATGTGAATAAGATGTATGCTCTAATATGTGCTATTGAAACATTGAAGTGATTACTAAAGGAATCTCTTAGGCGAATGCTTTGGTTTAATCAAATTCCCAGAGCTCAATAGCATACATGAACAATTTTACTGAAGGAAAATGGGTTAAACTGGCACAGAACCAGCACGTGAAAATATACTTTAAGATATATCAGTTCCCTGTAAATATCTTAATTAAGGGGTGGCTGATTACTCTACCTGTACTTTTCAAATTTCATATTACACTGAAGTATCATCTACCTCTATTTATAAGACCTGTTAGAAAGAAAATATAATTAAGGTTTATCAATACCAATTGAACAGTTCATTTTGTTAAAAGTCAGTTAGTTATTTTTGAAGAAAATTCATTGTATGTATGTGGTGACTCCATCACATTAGTACGTTAACTTGCTTAGTATGAATTAGGCTAATGGCCATAGTGTTAATATCGTGTGTCTTTACCCTAAGGGTTTTTCTTTTGGTATGTTGATAATAACCTGCAACTGGTGTAAACTGTTGTATCAAAATTGCACATAGTAAGTGCTTAAAATGAGCCACTGTAAAACCAAATATCAAAACAGTTTACGATACTTTGACCTTAGATGTGCAACGATAATGTTCTATTATGCCTGCACATGAGCTATTTCACTAAGTCTCTTTCCTGATTAGTAAGATGGTCACTTCAGTATTTTTAGCTTTCTTAAAAGCCAAAGGGAATTGATTTTGTATTGAATAAAAAGTTATACCCAATCAATAGAGATTATTTGATGAAGGAGAACAAAACAATTGGCTTAATATTGAATGAACTTGGTGGACACTTGTGCATCTAGCCTAAGACAAGCATTCCAACTCCCTTTATGTTTGTCGTGCTTTTGAGTTAATTGTTATTCCTGATGACTACTGGCATTCTTCCCTGTCCTTAGCAGTCATTATGAGAAATGATGGCATTAAATATTGGTGGTCTAAATTGCTACCCCCTTAAGAATGCAGGGTTTTGTTTTTGTATTTTTTTTTTTTAGATTACCTTTTCTTTTCAAAGAGTTCCATTTAGCAAAATTATTATAAAGGGCATATGGACAAGGTACAGTCAGTCACTCCGCAAGCATTCATTAAGTACTTATTATCTGCTAGGCACTATACAGAAGTGCTGGAGATAGAAAGAAAAAACACATTGTTCCTCTTCTCAAAGAGATCACATTTAAATGGGAGAGATAATATGAAAATATCTAAAGGGTGCAAGATACACACAATGTAAAGGAAAAGCAATCCCCAAAGAAAGGTATTGAGAGAGGACTTGGTAGGGATGACTTGGAGAGGCTTCCTGCAGATAGTAGGAGCTAGCTGAATCTTGAAGGAACTCAGAGAAATTAAGGGGCAGAGGTAAGAGAGCAGGGCATTTCAGCCATGGGTGAGAGGGGAATGGCATTGAGTTGTTGGAGTTTATGCTTTGCAGAATTTGTTATCTACAATTTGGAGTGAAGGTTTTTAAGGTCTCTTGTTATTTGAGCTGTGCAGATTTGTATGCCCTCTTAAAGTTGTTCATTGTATCGCTAGCATATATCAAGGTCGTTACTGCTGGACCGAACATTTGGCAGGTAGTTCATTCTAAGGAAAACACCGTAACTGACATTTGGTATTCTGTCCAATTTCTGGGGTTCCCACAATAAATGTGCATGGGCTTCCAAGTGATTTTATTTTACTTCGCATTTAGAGAAACTTACTAGCAAGTCATCCAGTTAGCAGAAGGTTGGGAGTATGCGGGGAAACCAGGAAACCAAAATATTAAAATTATTGACTAAGATTATCTAAGCTCTTTTGTAGGAGACTTTCTTATAGAGGAAGTTGTTTTTCTAGACCCACAGTTTAAGAAGTGCTGAGAGTCCCAAGTGGAAAAAGTTTAAGAAGCACTGGATAGAGCAAATCAAATGTGGCATATTCAAACCTAGAGCTGATAGATACCAAGGGCTCCTCTACAGTGTAGGTGTTGCATAGTTTCCTCTAGGATTTCGAAGTCAATCCTGATGGCAACAATAAATATGCATAGTTACATATCGAAAGGTACCTTGCTGCTTAAAGTTATGATATCAGGATTTGAACAGGCTCAAATTATTTCCTCTCAAGCATTTGTCTTCATTGAAACTTGTCTTTATGGGAATAACACCAGCATTTATTTAGCCCAAGAATTTAAACAAATAATTGGGGGTGCATGCTTGGGTGTGATGGTTGTGGTTTTGGGGCTGTAACTTCAGAGGTAAACAGTTGATGAATCAGTAAACAGTGTTATATTTGACTAAAAACTCTGCCCTTTTGTGTAGTCCTAAGAGGAGAAAAGTGTCTAAGCAGACACACAGTAAAGAGCACCTGTTTAATAAAATGTTAAATGGGAAAGGTTACCACTTTAAACTTAGATCATTTGCAAAAATGTTTCATAGAATAATTTTTAAAATAATCGCCGAATGCCATTTCATTCTTGATGAAACAAGTGGATGCTAAGGTTTAGTCAAGTTTCTCTCAAGCCTAGAATCAGTCAAGCGGCAGCCTGGCTGGACTATATCTCTCCCCGATGGGGAGGGAAGGCAAGGAGAAAATGAAGGCTCTCTTTCTGTAACCTGTGTCTCGTATCTCCAGTGCTTGGTGCAGAATAGACACTTATTAAAGATTTGTCCAATTGTAATTAATTTGGCAGTAATGGATCTGATAAAAATCAGAGGCATTTATATCAGATATCCTCCAAGCCTCAGCTCTAAGTCAGCCTTTTGCCCTCTCCTCAGGCCCTTGATTCCACTCCTACATCCATCCTGCCTAGCAAATTACTTCACTCTTTACTTGAGCACATGGAGAGAGAGGAGATGTCAGACAGCCTCTCAGCTTCCCTCCTCTTCACCTCAAAATTGCCCTAGGTCTTCATTTTCTTCCCTTTTCCTTCTTATTTGTCCCTAAGAATGTCCCTCCTTTCCAACGACTAACCAACCACCCCATCCATATTCTTAATTCTGTCCCTTCTCACAATTCGACTGAACCTTGCTCTGTCAATCATCTCTTTTCTCTCTTTCTCCCTCTTTCTATCTCTCTCCTCTCTCTGTCTATCTCCTCCCTCCTCTCCATCCCTGTCTCTTTCCTTCTCTTGTCTGTCTATCTCTTCCCACTCATCTCTCTTCCTTTCCCCCTCTTCCTCCTTTCCTCTTCCTCTCTCTCCCCTCCCTCTTTCTCTGTCTCTGTCTCCTTCCCTCTCTTCTCTCTTTTTCTCTCTTTCTCCCTCCCTTTCTCCCTCCTGGTCTCTCTCTCTCTGATTCTGTCTCTCTCCCTCTCCATTTCTATACCTCTATTTTTCTCTGTCTCCCCCTTCCCCTCTTCTGTGTCTCTCTTGCTCTGCTGAAATTTCTCTCTCTCCCTCCTTCTCTCACATCTATCTGTCACTTTCTGTTTCTTTCTCTCTCCCTCCATCCCTCTCTCTCTCCCACCTGTCTTACCCCTCTCTTCCTCTCTCCCTTCCTCTTTCTTCCCTCCCCATCTCTGTCTCTCTCTCTCCCACTTGCCCCTTCTCTTGTCTCCTTGTCCCTCTCCATCCTTCTCTCTCTCCCTTCCCCTCCTCTGCCTTTCCCTCTCCTCCCCCCATCTCCCATCTCCTCCTCACAACTGCCTTACCCTCCTGTCTGGAAAATCTCCCGCATTCTTTTTTTTAAATCTTACCCATAGTTCTTTATACTCTTTCAAACTACCTCCTCTTCTCTAAATCCCTTCTAGTTCTGCTCTCCTATGACTTCATCTAAGAGTAATGGTTGTTCATCACCTTTGCCTTTATCTCCCATTCTTTACTTAACATCTCACAATCTGCTTAGGCCTTTTCTTTCCTACCTTAACTCTTGTCCCACATATACTCCATGTTCCACCCTAATTGGACTGTTTTCTTTTTCCTCAAAACTCCCTATCCTTTGCATCCTTTATGCTTTTGCTAATGCCATTCCATTCATCTGGAATGTTACCTATTTGTCAACATCATATCCATCCTTCATGAATCATCTTAACTGTCAGATCTTCCATAAATCTCCTGCTGTTCTCTTCACGAACAAGATGACTTTCTTTTGAATCCTTTTAGCATTTTTTGCCTTTCTGATGGCTCTTATTTTGTGCTTTTCATTATATTTATTCATGTATTTGTCATTTCTCCTCTTTCCCCAAAGATAACCCCACCACTTTGTAGTTCCATATCTTTGTGTCTACTCATTTTTCCATACATGCAGCACCTAGAAACAAATATTTGTAAATGTTTGTTCAATTACATTATTGAATTCAACAACTTGTGAGAAGACAGAGGTTTAATAGGATTTTTTAAATGTCAAAAGGTAGAGGATTCTTATGTCAAGAAAAGAGATTTTCTAGCTATTCATCTGTTCCCTCCCCTATGCCATCCCCAAAGGGACTGGAACTTAAACTCTATTAGATCTTGCTCTCTTTTCAATCCAAGAAATAATTGATTTATTTATCATAAGTCCATATCATATTGAGTCAAAATTATGCAGACTACAAAATAAAATGTAAATATACAATCTGCTTCAATTCCAGCCCCAATGTATGTATTGTAAGAAAGCAGCTTTGTATTTAATAGTACAAAGTTTAAAAGTTTTTTTCATTGACAGAGAGTCTACAGGTAACTCTCAAACAAATGCCACCTATACTACGATTCCATTTCTTTGTGGTGTGTGTGTATGTGTGTATGTGTGTGTGTTTGTGTGTTGCTAACCATTCATTATAATTCATGTGTCTGTCTGGTCAAAGCTAAAATTTTGTGAAAAGTATTATCCCTACCTTGTTTTGTTCCCCATTATAGCCAGTTGGAAGATCATACTATAGAATGACTGGTTTTTAATAATGAGTTGTTTACTCAATGAGTTAGGATTTGATTCCTTAGGATTTGACTCAAAATATTTGTCCTATCTCAGGAATGTCTTGGTGAGTAAGAAAAGGTTCCATTGATCTTCTAGCAATGCCCCTTTACTCTCCCTGTCCTCAAACCATGTACTTCCATGAAGACACTGACAAGTATTCATCGTCTAATACCTTAGATAAGTTCTAAGGGAAACTGATGCTGTCTTGTGATTATACTCAATCTCTATTGTACCTCTGATGTATGCTGCTTTATTTTTACAAATTCCCTTCTTAGGGCTCCCAGAGCTCCACTGACCAAGGCTGAGATCAACTGTACATATAAAGAAGACTCAGAAACCATTCAACGTCATTGCCATACTTGACGGTACTAACAGTGAACTAAACGTGTCTTTCTTCTCGGCAGTAAGTTGCATTTTTGTATCCACCCCATAATGTTTTCCTAGGTAGCTTATTAGTGTAAAATTTTAACGGGTGACCCTTGATGAGCACTTAACATTTTCCTCAGAATGGTTCACCCAAACTTTGTTTGGAATTTTTCCTTTAAGCTGTTTTTAGCAAATGGATAAGACTTTGTCATAGCAGTTGGGGCATATGCCAAAGACTGAGAGGTCCAGTGATAAGCTGTCTTATGCTTATCAGCCCTTTAGATACCAGAGAACATCACTCTCAGTGCTTTATAAACATCACAAATGATGACAGTTTACTGGAGGCAAAGGTGTTTTTTATCTTTCCCTTCCTCTTTCTACTTGTTCTCACCCACCCTCCACTGCAGAAGGAACAGAACTACGAGGAGAAAACACAAGGGTCCTAAATTTTGTTTTTCTAAAGGTGAATTTTCTATAAGAATTGTACCTTACGTACAGTTCTACAGTGGCCTATTGTCTATGTCCACTTCAAGTGGCTCTCTTTCCTAGCCTCCTTTTCTTTTTCTACTCACTAAGGAGCAAATGGCCGTCGTATCCATAGTAGAGTATTCCAATGTCATCTCAATGTGATTTCTGCTATCACTTTAGGTTTGCAATTTCAGCCCTGGAGGTGTTTCCCCCCTCCCCCTCCTAGATTCCTTTTCTACAATTAGGGTGATTCTAAGTGCCTTCATTCAAGTGATCCAACTATAAGGTATGTGTTTTATTTCAAATCTTGATTAGAATAGTGAATTAATTGAATGTTGGACTAATATTACCAGGTTCTCAAACCTTGGAACACTGCTCTATGGTCGGGGGCATTGTTCTTACAGAAGGCAATAATGACAGTAAAGAAAAGACAGGTGGAAAAGCTCTCAAAGGGTTATTATGTCAGGTGTATGGAGAGCCATCTGTCCATGGGATAGATAGAGGGGAAGAGATGGTAAATGTCCCACACTGAAATACATCATAACCAACTACAGTGGTGAAAATGAAGTACCCGGAAGCAAATTCATCTCACAGAATAAAAATAATTGCCCAAGAGAAAAAAAAGACGAGATTATTAAAACATCATTGCTGGCCGTGCAGGCCAACTAGATGCCTTGAAACATAAAGAGAAAGGAAATAGTTCTGAATTTAAAGCGATTTAAAAATCGTTTCAACGTTTTCAACTTCAATACTGCCACAATCTATGAAAATCATTGAACACAGAACAAGTTTGCTTGAAAATATGCAGCCCTTTGTATTCAGACATGAATAAAACAGCAAGATAGCCACTATGAACATGGAAATACAATATTTCATGTATGACTAGGTTCATGAGTAGTTGAGGAAATGAATAGAAATCCTATTGAAATGCATAGAAAACACCCATAATGGATATTTAAAATTCTGCACATGTAGCTGCCTATTTTTAAAGATAAAGCTTAGACTTTAAAATAACTCAAATAAGAATAAAGCTTGATGTATGCATGTGTAGTCACAAAACAAGTTAGCTCTCAAGTATTATAACACTTCTGTGTTAATGACAGGATATTTCATTTAAATATTTCTGAATGTTTTTTGAAATGTCTCTAGTTATCTGCCTAGGAACACAGGAGGAATCATAGGATCAGCATATCTTAACCAAAACTTCATATTAAGCATTTAAAGATAGCAAACATGATCTCAGAAGTATAAATCAATTAAATACAGCTCCTGAATTTTAGTCAAGAATATTTTAGTGACATCTACAAAATTGTGAACTGTTTTTTTTTTTTTTTTACTAAAACCATTAGTATCTAATTGGAGAAGAGCCATTTCGTGACATTTAATGCGTAAGAAGCCCAGTACCATTTTTTGATCAAAATACAATTATGTATGTGGAAGTGTCTTATAAACTATGAAAGGTAATTCCAAAGTGATGTTAGTGTGATTGTTCTATCTTCTTGTTCTAAATGACTGTTTTCCACCGTGCAAGTAAGAGTGGGAAAATTCCATTTTGTCTATTAGCTCTGGTTTTCTAGGGAAGGAAAGGGTAAAGAGAAACATAGCAAAGAAATTGCCATGTTGAGTAGGAAACTGATTTTACTTGGTTAGAGTACTAGGACCTTGGTGGGCTGAGACTTGAAAAATATGTCAGGAAGAAGGGGCTGATGGAGCACCTTTAATGTGACGTTGTACAAAATCATGGGATCATTGGATCCATACATTTCCAGCTAGGAGGGTCCTCAGAAATCTTCTAGTCCAACTCCTACTGTTAGAAATTATGAAAGAGGTGAAGTGATTTGTCCAAGGCTTCATAGTCACAAAGTAGCAGAACCAGGTCCTTTTGATTCTCAAACAAATGTTCTTTCCACAGCATCATGGAAGAAAGTTTTAAGAAACAACAAAAACTTTTCTCCCCTAGTTGTCAAAGACAAATAGTAGTGGTACATAAATTAGAGTGCCTACTGGACACATAACATTTCTGCCAATGTTTTGCTGAAAAGATTTGTTTTGGGTTTTTTTTTCTTCTCCAAGGGAAAGAGGTAGAGAAGCTGTTGTTATGTCAAATTTGACTCACTTTAATAGTTCTTGTTGAAAGAAGCAGCTATAATTACTACAAAATTTTCAAGGTGCAATGTTGTAATTGTCAGTTATACCAGATTTTAATTATCTTTTTTTCCTTCAAAAATGATCACTTCTTCATTCAGAAGTTGATTTTTATGTCATTTTCATTATAGGAATGAGATGACATATTTCACATATTCTTGACAGAAAATTTATTTCAAAAACCACTTGAGTTTGTGAGACATATTTATTTTATTCTCTGTAAAACAGTGGTAGGTCATAGGGTTCAAACAAATTTTTACCTTTTTCCAACTAAAATTACATCTTCCCAATCTCCTCTCCACTCCCATACATGCACTTTTGTAGTATCGAATTGCTTTTAAACTGTAAAATACCAATTCAATGAAGCTAAACCTTGACTGGTTGGAATCCCACTTTCATAAATACACCATTTAGAGATAGAAGTAGAAAAGAGAAATATACAAATATCATGCCATAGGTTGAACCAATCAGCAGAGCTTTATGGGATTTGATTTTTATATCTGAAGGAAGTTTAAGACAGAAAACCACAAAATGAATTCATCTTCATTGTTGTGGTCCCTAAGAACTCAAAGTTAGTGAATATTTTCTTTGAAGTTTCTTTTTCATTTTCAATATCTTTAATTTTAAAACTAGAGATATGCATTTGCCAAGGAAATGTGAAGCATGGGTTACGGATTAAGTTCATAAAGGAACCAAATTAAATTGCCTTGAGTTTGTGCCTATTAGAAGAAGAGAGGTTGGAGCCATAAATGATAAAGAAGTAGTTCATCTTGACTCATGTATCACTTGGCAGCACAGTTATCATAAAACTGTGTATTCTTTATCTACAGGCAGAAATGATACCTTGCAACTGAACAAGTTTTTAGTCTAGGACGACATAAGCACTACAAAAATTAAGCATTTCTGTCTCTCTTCTTTCAAAGTGCCTTTGCTTTATTCTTTTTATAAGCTTGAGTCCTATCATAACCAATAAAAATAGATTTTAAGATCCTTAAATTTAATTAAACAAAAAACCAACATACCTAAGATGTCAAAAGTAGCGCAAAGAAATTTTTGTAGCTCTCGACTCAAATTGGAGACTAATTTGCTAAAGAATATTTTCCTTTTTCCTTTAATTCCCTCTGGTCTCTCCAAGAGGCATACTCATTCCCCCCAGTTTTGTCTAAATGAAAAATGACTATTGTCAGATTTATTACAAATGATAGCATCTGTTTTATCTTAACAAATGAAGTAAAATTCCAAATCACCGATTTGGGTCAATCCCTTGGTGACAGTTGGGGTCAGAAGAGCTTTTATTACAGCTAATGTATTTTGCATTAGCCCAACGCATTCTCATAATCCTAACTCCCATCAACAGAACAACTATAAAGATTTGAGCTGGTTTCCACTGAAGTATTTTAAAACTAGTGAATACAGAAGCAAGGTATTTATTTAGCAACCCAGAGTTTTGATCTTGCTAAACTTTATAAAATTTGGTGCTAAATTCCATCAAAACTACTCCAACAGAGTCTTTGGTACACTGACAAAGTGGTCTTTCCCCTGATATTTTCACGAGTTCAAAACACAAAGTAGTAGTTGCCTGAATTGTGTAGGCTATAACTAAAGCCTGCAGAAAAAAAAATACTCAGGTGATAAGAGGGATGTTTCTTCCATCCCTATCCACCAAGAAAGAACTGCCTTTTCCTAATGTAAGGCAATTATATTGCTACAGGTTTCTGATCTTCATTTTCTAGAGTTGACAATTTATAAAGAGAATTAATGCAGCATGTGATTAGTTTCCTAAAGTAAATGCTAGTCATAGCTGTTGGGAAATATTTTAAGTTTGATAGCACATTCCTTTTTCATCAACAAGGGCCCTTTTCTATACTGATGAATCCAGTCTTTCTCCAGATTTCTCATAGTAACCTCAGGAAAAAAAGCCCTCGATTTATAATGGCAAGTGCATTAATAATGGAAAGTTGGAACCTCTGTAAATTTACAAAATATGACAATTTGGCTCTTGAGCACTTTTGTTCAATTTCACTTTGTGCATTTTCCTTACTTCAGGTGGAAATGACCTAATTCCTGTAAAGTAGTGCTAATAGACATCTGAAGGTCCTCTGAAATACTTTGGACACCTAATATCTAATGGACTGTCATTTCTTCTAACTTGAGATTTTTATCCTGGAGTGACTCCAAGCCACAATTTTAATTTCCTCTTATTTTTCTTTCAAAATTCCTTCATTTTAAAAAGTGGAGGCTATCAGAAATTTGAATGTGGCTTATTAGAAAAACAAAATTTGCTCACCTTTTCACAAAATAAAGCTTAAAATTATTTCCTTCAAATGCGAAACATTTTGGAAACTCATGAAAAATAGACAATAATAGCTGTAACCAACACTCAAGAAAAATAAAACTTGATGGAAGCGACTTTATTTTAATCCCTTCCACCTTCATTTCCCCTTTATTTCCTTAAAACTAGTCTCCAAGAATCAGTGGCCATTTTTTGCTATATTTTTTGCTATTTTATAAAGAAATTAAAGTACGAAGAATGGATCATTGATGTACAGGGTGATGGGACCCTCCAGTTATAGTTATTCTCTTAAATCCAGCACTCTCTCCAAGAAGGGAGGATTCTCTTTTTAACTGTAGCAGTATTGATCAAGCAACTATAAATGAACAAATCCCTCCCCCACCCCTGTTTTATTTTAATTAACTAAGGCAATATTAAACAAATTACATAGACAGCTCCAGAAATTGGGGAGAAAAATGATAAAATAGTAGGCAAGACTGGAAAATTCAGTGAAGCCATCTTATCTCTGTATTTGGAAATCTAAGGCACATGAGGTGAAGCAATGGAAAGAATGCAGGATTTGTAGTTGGAAGACCTTGGTTTGTATCCTGGTTCTGCTATTTATAGCCCCAGTAACCTTGGACAAGTAACTTAAACTCCATGAATCTCAGTTTTCTTGTCTATGAAATGACTTAATTGGACTAGATAGCCCCTGAGGTTCCTTTTTTCTTTTGATTCATGATCCTTGAAATGTATGGACAATCATTTACTCAGTACTTGAAGGTGGTCCAATCGTAACCCACTTTAGGACCATGGTAGGATTGACGTGGCAAGTTTTTAAAGAGGAATTGCATTTGATGCAGGCATCTAAAAATACTTCTAAGATTGAGGATGATGTAGCTGATTTAGCCTGAACTGGGCCGAGGAGACAACACTTCAAATTAGGTTTCATTCTCTACTCATAATTTTCTCTCTAGGGAGTAGATATTATGACATGCATGCAGTATTGTTTAAGATAGACCATGGTTTTCTGCCAGTTGTAATAAGGAATAATACTTAAGGGTGAATGATGGCAATTGCTTGCAGATATGATTTTGCAAATTTTGTATAGTATCTATAAGATGGCATGCATAGATTTTCTTAGATGCACAGTGAATAGAAAAATATATAGAAAATATATGTGTATGTGAATTGTATAGTAAGTATCCATGAGGCATTTTTATCCTCACTTTAATAAAGGAGTGTAAGGTCGGTAACTGACAAGAGAGAAATACTCAAGTTAGTATCTCTATTATATAATCCCAGTGCTCAACAGCACATAAATAATGCTAAAAATACTAGGCCACAGACAATAGTTGGATGTGTTGTTTATGAGGGTACTGCAGTCTCCTCTCCATTAGGACTGGTTACCCATTTCACAAGGAATATTTAACATTCCTAGTCCTGGTTAATCAATGCTGAGTGGCATATGGGAGCAGGCTTTAAAAAAAGAGAGTTTATAAATTGTGGTATTGTAGGATGAGAAAGGTTACCTGTTTAAGCTCCTGTTTCTAGCAATGACTTATTCCCTTAGTAGAAAACTCTCTTTTGACTTACTGTAAGCAAAAAATTTTCAACTATTATGGTCCCATATGTATGCATATACATAACTAAAAAAATAAGATGTGCCTATTTTCAGTGCAACATATCATTAGGATAATTCATTACCTGCCCAAAGTAAGCCATAGTAACATCTTTGTAAAGATATTTAGATCTTATCATAATAAATCCTGCAAAAACATTTCTAATGTTATTGATCACCAATAAATAGGCACTTCCTTAATTAGACGCTTACATGCATTAATACTTTTCCGTAATGGCTTTTTAAATGACCACCCTGCTAGCAGATTGTTTTGACTACTAAGTGCCTGATACCTACATTAACCCCTATTTAATGATAATCCACCATCTGGTAGAATGTGATGTAGTTCAATGAAAATTTTGCATTATTTTTCTACAGCAAATACATATCCATCAATTAATCAGCAAACATTTTAAATTGCCCAAAATATGCTGGTATCTAGGTACAAGAGATACAAAAATTATCAACATCTCTCTTCTCAAGGACCTTACATTCTATCAGGGGAAACATGCACATATATAAGATTATACAAAAGAGTTATTGAGCTGAGTTTTGAAATAAATGAGGGATTCTAAGTGTTGGAGGTGAGGAAACCATCCATATAGGGACAACTAGTGCAAAGGCATGGATGTGGGAAATGGGATGGTATGTGAGATAAAGAGTGAGAAAGTCAGGCTGGCTGGCCTGCTGGGGGAACAAGGAATAGATATGTAGAACAAGACTGGAGAGGTAGGTCAGGATCCTCTTACAGAGGACTTTAAAAGTCACACAGAAGATTAGGGAGCCATTGGAGTTTTAGTAGAAGAACAGGGTTAACTGTTTTATGGTGGAGAGATCAAAGGCAAAAGGAGGAAGTCCCTCTTCTCCCTTCTTATGTTGGGTGAATCCTCCTCTGAACTTATGGGAGAGCAAGGACTGGAAAGGCAAGGATGGATGAGTTGTGAAGGGAATGCCCACACTGGTGTAATACTAGATGCAGCTCAATATTTGAGAGCTAAGAGGAGACTGGGAAAAATCTCCAATTGAGAAAGTGTGATTTGATATATTCAGCTAATGAGGAAAAATGAGAAAGTATTTGCAAGTTTTGAGGAATTGGAAGGAGACTAGAGAAGTTCATAACACCCATACAAAAATTGTTAATATTGTTTGGAAGATTATGCTTTATGAGTTTATTTTGTTCTTAGTGGCAATCAAGGATGCAGAATGCAGTTCAAAAACTTTACTTCTCATATTGCAACCTTTTAGAATTTTTTTGTAGCCATATTTGGCTCAAATGTCTTATGGTGGCCGTCCAGAACATACTGCAGTTAAAGAAATATGTTGAAAGATAGGCATTTATTTTCCCCTACCCAACTTCTTTCTTTCCCTCTCTTGTTCTTTCTTTTCCTCCTTCCTCTCCCTCTCTTCCTCCATCTTCATTTCTCCTACCTCCATCCCTCTCTTTTCCTCTCCTTTCTTTTCCCTCCTTTTCTCTCCTACTTTCTCTCTACCTCTCCCTCCCCTTCTCTTTTCTCTTCCTGTCTTTCTGTCCTCCTCTTCCTTTTTTTCTTTTCCTCTTTCCCCCTTTTTTCTCTCCCTCTTCCATTGAAGGAAAGATGTTAATTTCACTACCTGACTTATTTTTCTCCCTTCCTCCCTCCCTCCCTCATTCTCTTTCCCCTTCCTGCCTCTTTCCTCTTCTATCTCCATTTCTCTCCTTTTCACTCCCTCATTCTGCCTCCCATTTTCTTTCCTTCCTCTCCCTCCTCTTTCTCTGCTCCTCTCTGTGCCTCACCTCTGCCCACTCTTCCTTTCTTCTCCCTTTTCTCTATCCCTCTTCCCCCTACCCCCTTAAAAAGATTTCATAAGTAAATCTCCCACTTTCACATCACTGATGGCTTAGCAGAAACACTTTTAAAGGTATTTAATTCCCATTATTAAACAAGTCTCATGATACAACATTTATCACTGAGAGGGAAATTCTGGTGGCCAAGGCACCTTTCAATTAGTATAATAAATTTATAACACAAATGTCCCAAATTGAGTATGTTTATAGAGACCTGACCATAACATGTGATGGCCTGTTTTAAGAGTCTGTATCACCTCATTTGTAGCATATATAATTAAATTTGGTCTAAACCAAGATGCCATTTTAGTCATTTTACCTACCTGAGCTGAGCTAGTTGAGGACTTTAAGATACTGTAAATCTCTGATTTCTTTTTAACCTTTGTGAGCTTGGGCAAGTCATTTTACCCCCTTGTGCCTTAATTTCCTCACCTGTAAAATGAGAGAGTTTGCTTCCAGGGCCTCCGAGATCCCTTTCAACTTTAGGTCCATGATCACTGAGAGTTAGTCCCCTCTAACTTATTTCAAACCACAAATTTAAAACTAGAAATCATCTCATTGAACCTCCTTATTTTACAGATGAGAAAATTGAGATCCAGAAAGGTTATGTAACTGTCAAGGTTAACACAGATAGTAAATGGTATTCCTAGTATTCAAACTCAGGTCTCTAACTCTAAATTTAATGCTTTATTGTCCCATGCTTTCCTGGAGTTGTCCTTTATCCCCATATATGTGACCAAAAACAGTCTACAGTACTGTAATGTAAATATCAAGGTCCATATGTAAAAACTGCGAACAGACCTTTAAATAAAACACCATCACATGCATAAATCACTTCAATTTACAATGTTAAAAAATATAGGTAGTTTTAAAGGCATTTCTGTTAAATTAAAAAATAGCAAACACAAAGATAGTTTCTTTTAATTCAATGAACAGTAAACTTTAAAAGTGAAATATACTTAGTTAATTTTCATTCAAGTAAAACACCCCAAATTTAAAAAAATTTCATTGCATTAAAAGTAACTTTTAAAATACCTTGAGGTTTTTAAGGCCGTGATCCAGTTCATTTCTTATTTTGGCCAACTGCATACTTCCTTGGATCAATCTCTGTGCATGGAGTAGGTAGATAGGATACATGCAGTGAATACAATATAAGAGCAATTACAATATAAGAGCAATTTTCATGTGTAAGTTTTATGAAAATCAACCTTATTATTACTTGATAATTGCATCGCGTTTTGGTGGCATTTTGGTAAGTATTTAGGTTGTGTTTAATTTAAGCATAATTCTTCACATTCAGGGCGTACACCGGTGGTATAAGTTTCATGGGTTGTCTTCTCCACCCTCACAGGTGGCAGGAATCCACTCTCGGACATCACCTTAACCTGCCAGGGAGTTGAGAACTCCAGTTCTTTGGTGAGGGCGGCAGGTCGGAGTCTTCGCCAGATTGTCTTTCAGGACTTCTTTTGGTGGCTGCTCTCATATTCTGTAATTTATCCTTTGTACACCGGACTGAACTGTGACAAAAGACAGCAGGAGAGTGAACATGCAAGTTCTGGGAAGCAAATCCTTCTCTGCCATGGATATTACGGTACTCCAAAAAAAAACCCAAAAAATAACTGACAAAGAAAGAGAAAAAGAGTGTGAAACATCACTAAGTGTACAAACGTCTATGTGCTAAAATATCATTAAGAGTTTAAATCAAATTTTGTGATTTGGAACTCTTAAAACTTCGTTATAGATACTACATGGAATTTACTGTATCTTTTTTTTTTTTGTAAATAGGAAAGGAGTAGAGATGATGGTTTTTAGAACTGTCTGCTTTTCTGTTTACTAGATACTAAATGGAAGAATTTTTTTTAGTTAGTGTTAGATTATGTTTTGTTTTAGTTTGTCTTGGAAAGAATTAGTCATTTAAAATAGTTACAGAGAGAATGGGCTAAATAGTGAACATTTGGACATTCTCTCTGCTCATTCTTAACTTCCCTACAGAGGAACAAAATTGAGATGGGGGGACAATACTAACCATCTTTTAGAGATGTTGAACCTTTCCAGTTTACAAAGTACTTCCACATACATTGATCAATAGGTCAAATTGTACTCACTGGGAGGTAAATGTCATTGCAGTGTCTTTTCTCAGAATAGATACTAATAATTCTATGGCACTTTTCACAACTGTAGGTACTACTATAATATTTTTAGATAAAAGTCGAAACTGCCTTAGGGTATTTATACCTAAATGATTTATTTCTGCTGAGATCATGTCTTCCTGTCATCAATAACTAGACATTTTAAGAAAAATAGCAACACCCAAATGAAATACTTAGATCACTAATATAGGATTGGTACATTAATAGTCAAAATATATGGCTGAAATGATTGAACATTGTTGATCATCACCCATATATATCTCCCATGCTTTTTTTTCTTTATACTAAAATATGCCTCTTGCCCAAAGATCCTGAAATATGTATTTAGAATCTGAAGATTGTCTGGTTTTGTATACATTTCCATAGGAATTTATAATAAAAAGGCTCCCCCGAACTTTTATTTACATCTTTAGCCCTATTATAAAAACCTGACATTAGATTGAGAATAAATTTAATCTTTTAACATTTCTCACTGTTAAATGTGAGAATGTATGTAAAGCCTTTGGTAACCAATAATTAGTCATCACTGTCATAATGTTTCTACAGACTGGTGGCATTGCATTAACGTGAGTTGAAACAATCTTCAATTCACTTGGATTCAGAACTATTTCCTTTCTACAGTTCTATACTTTTCTCATTCAGTTAGCCTGTACACTTAATGATGTTTTACTACTCTTATCTTCTTTCTCTCTTTGTCAGTTATTTTTCGGGGTTTTCTGAGGATCATAAAAATCCATTGCCGAGATGCATTTCCTTTCTGGAACTTGCTTTTTCCTGCTGGCTTGTCTCATATTTCAGTCTGGTGCACAGGAAAGAAATTACACTATACGGGAGGAGCTACCAGAAGGTGTCTTGGTAGGTGATCTGGTGGAAGATTTCAATCTGACGTTCTTACCACAGAAAGCGGTCTCGACTCCCTTGCAGTTTAAGTTAGTGTACAAGAGTGGGGATCTCCCATTGTTGAGGGTGGAGGAGACGACCGGTGAGATCTACACCACCGGTGTACGCATAGATCGTGAAGAGTTATGCTCTGGTGCCTTTTCTGAGACTCACTGTTTTTATGAAGTTGAAGTAGCTATTTTGCCAGATAAAATCTTTAAATTGGTGAAGATCCGCTTCCTGATCGAAGATATCAATGATAATGCCCCACTCTTTCCTGCGACGGTCATCAACATTTCGATTCCTGAGAACACTGCTATCAATTCCCGATTTCCAGTACCTTCAGCTGTTGATCCTGATGTCGGAACTAACGGAATTCAACAGTACCATCTGATTAAGGTGGGTTTCAAAGTATTTGTTCTGTAAAACTTCTTGCTTTGTTAGGATAGTGAGTGCTCTTGTCAAACTTAGAGTATATTGGAAAAAAATGAATATCATCTCCAAATTTTGTAGAGCTTAACCTGATTGATTAAACTAAATTGGGCTTGGTTGAGAAAACTCATCAAAAATTTTTATTAACCACATAGGGTTTTATGAAACTTAATTTGGCATGTACACACATACACACACATATATACATATGTGTGTATATATATACATATATATTCCTGTGTAAATTGGTATTTGTGTTCATGTTAGTCAATTAATGAAGGTTAAACATGGTGCCTAGTAGCACCACCCAAAAGACAAGGGCAAACACAATATTTTAATTTTATACCTTTTGTTTA
>JAQQSK010000512.1:0-17854 GCA_028658325.1 Potorous gilbertii
CAGTTAGAGTGGAGGGAGAGAGAGGATACAGGCAGGCAGACAGCTAGGATTGTGGGAAGGCACCAGCAGGGTTTGGGAGGTATAGGAGGAGGATGGAAGCCTTGGAAATGGTGGTATCCCCAACAATGCTAATATGTATTGACTTCTTGGTTACTATGATGTATTTGGCTTTCTAGTGTTGGGATTTGGCTTTCTGGTGTTTGAATAAATGTTTTTCTTCTACCTTCTATATGGAGAGTCTGTTATATTTTGTGACTCAGAACTATGATGGCATATTCATAGTCTCTATCATATGTCGCACCACATATTACAAATCCCTGAATCATCATGGCCAACAGGAAGCAATGGGAAGATATTGATGTGTGATTTTAAATGGGGGATTGTAAGGGAAGGGAAGGAAAAGCTCCTCAAACATATATTCCAAAAAGCAGGACCACATCAGATTTCCATGTGGATGATTGAAGTTCCTACTAAATATTCCCCAGATTTGCAATGAGGGGCAAAAGGTACTATAAATGTAGTAACAGATCCTTGAAGTATTGAAGTATTGTTCTGTGAGCATAAATTAATGGGGAAAAATTAGTAATAGCAAATTAGAAATTTTGTTTGATGATTGAGGTTCTCCCTAAGTAACCAAGACAATCAATCATTCAATAAGCATCTGTTAAACATATTTTATGTGCTAATTATTGATCTAGGCACTAGTAATGTAAGACAAAAATAAAATATTCCTTGTTCTCAAAGATCCTACATTCTATAAGGAAAAATGGGATTACACTTCAGAGGAGCAGTTATCTCATCAATTTGGGTAGTTCCTCAATGAGACCAGACTTTATTGCCCGTGGTTTTTTTGTCCATGTTTTTCTATAAATCCATTATAAAGGAAATATGTTGAATTTGTAGCAATCTCACAGTGAAGGCATTAATTTTTAATGTGATTACAAAAGTAATAACACCTGACATTTAGCATCCTCAAAATGCTACTCAGGAATAGAGAATAGGAGCACTGATCCTATATCCCAGTCAAAAACAAAACAAACCAAAAAAACCAACATGTAGCTAGATGGCATAGTTGCTAGAGTGCTGAGCCTGGTGTTAGGAAGATCGTGTTACTGAGTTCAAGTCTGGCTTCAGATACTTACTAGCTGCATGACCCTGGGCAACTCACTTAAGCCTGTTTGCTCAGTTTCGTCACTGAGTTGGAGAAGGAAATGGCAAACTATTCCAGTATCTTGGACATGACTGAAATGCCTGAATAACAACAATAAAAACCACAACCAAGAATATATGCTATATCCTTTGGTATATCACTATTACCCTGTGGCTGATGGGTTGAATTCATATCAGATCAGATAAAAACAGCTTAATAACTAATTAAAACTATAAGGGGGTCAGTTTTAAATGATTGATGGTTCACCCAACCAATGACATTGAGGTGTCACATTAACTATTTCTGGAGTCCTGTGATATTTTTAAAAGTTCAAGAGACATAGTTTCTGGGTAATTTAATCATTTTATTAATAAGCTCAGCAGGGGTGTAGGGTGTGTTCAGTGAGGACCGGTACCTTTGTGTGATGGCTGCTGAGCCCTTTCTGGGGCTCTTTCCACCTTTGGTGTTCACCTGTTCCATCCAACTCTCACCTGTGGCTCTAAGAAACTTCAGCATGTGCAGTGGCCACATCCTGGTAAACCATTTCAGCAGACGGGCCAGACCAGGTTAAGGGTAACCAAGGGGTGTCAAATCCATTGGTGAGTTAAGAAGGTGTCTACCCCAAGCATGTGAAGACTTCCTCTGGTGGAATGGGCAGATGAGAACAATTTGTTCCAATGGCCAAGCTGAAGCAGGTGATGTAGAGCACTTAGAGCTTGGTTAGACATTGAAGACACCAAGGTCATTCACTGCAGCCTGAGCCATAAGCAGCCATTTTGCCTCTGTCTTGCCACTGGACTTTAATGACTCTGGAAGAGAGAGTGAGGTTGACAACTTCGTGCAACTCTGCCTCATTTAAATCCAATTTATGCATGAATCAAAAGACATCACACACCCTCAAGGTCTCTCTCAGGAGCTTTGGATTTGACTGTGCAACAAGGGAGACACTGACACAGAACTGCTCAGCATGACATGCCCACATCAGAAAGCACACTGTGATCTATGAGCAAAGCAAAGTTGAGATAGCACAAAGTAAAAGTAGGATGAGCAAATTTAGAATGTCCACCCCAAATATTCACATGGACTATCTGTGCCCAACCTGTGGAAGAGCATTCCAAGCTCGTATTGATCTGATCAGCCACAGTCAGACACACTGAAACTTCATTTTGTCATGGTGATGTCATTTCGGTCCTCTTTGGAAACAGAGGGCAACAACCAACCAAACAAGCTCAGCAGGTTATTTACAAAAGGATGGTCATTTGGTCATCTCTCTTAGACCAAAGACAATTGTGGATGTGGGCTGACAGTTTATAAACCCTTCCAATAGGGGCTGACATCATGTCACCCTCGACAGAGAAAATATCTTTATACAAGAATGCTCCCAGGGATATCAGCCTCAGGCTATCTAGACAAAAATATCTGTCTCCACTCTCACTTGAGTAGAACAACATGGGCTTCTCTACCTTAGATTAAATTCCTTCCAGGTTTGGGTGCGATCTGACCAAGATGGAGGAGAGGCAATTCAATCTCTTTATCAGCAATGTCCTTCAAAAGAAAAATTGAATTTAAAGCCATTACTCTGGAAGGGAACTGGTGGTTTTGCTCTGAATCTCCACAAAATATTTGTTAAATTCAGAATAAAAATATTAAGAGAAGGAGAAGTTCTTTTCTGAATAACTGGCCTAAAGCTATATAAAAGATATCATCATGAAGATGCATGACTGGAAAAGAGTGAAACAGTTATGGAATGAGAGACAGCTAGGTGGAGCAGTGCTGAACTTGGAGTCAGGAAGCCTTGAGGTCAAAATTGGTCTCAGATACTTTATAGCTCTGTGAAGTATATTTAGCCTGGGATTATGTGGCTAGGGATGAAGGGTTCAGGAAATCAGATGAAGTTGGGATAGTAAGAAAAAACACATAATCTAATAATATAGGCTATTAAAGATTAAAGCAGTTGGAGGTAGGAGAAGGCTAGAAAGAAAGGTTACTAATAGAGGACTGGAAGCACAGAACAGTCAAATTGATTGTTTGCTATTACGTTTGCCACACAAATATTTGATAAATATGATTTCCTTTCTAACTGTGTTTTTCATTGCATAAGAAAAGCCACTGGTCATACTTGTAAATAACCAAGTACATGAATAAAAACTGTAAAATTAATTTTTAAATGTAATTACTTACAAAAATCTATATAATTGAAGTGTCATGTGGAAAACTCACTGAGATTGATGATAGAGAGATCGATAGATAAAGGATAAATGAGAAAGAGTAGAGATAAATGATATGTTTAAAAAAAACTTTTCAGTTTGCATACAGATCACAGAGCAGAATTTTACAAATTGAGAGGACCTTGGAGATTATCTAGTTCAACACTTTCATTTTACAAATGAGGAGAATGAAATAAAAATAAATAAAATTTAAGTGATTTGCCATCAATGCCAGATTTCCTTGCTTTGAGTCCAATACTTCTGACTATATGATGCCGTTTGATAACATCTAGAAATCATAGGCTTTGAATGGATTAACTAATGTACCTTGTGTTCCAAAAAATCAAAAGGTCTGCATTCAAAAGAAAGTTTAGGACTAAAACTTTGAGTACATTATCTCCAAAGCAAGATCTAGTAATTTCTTGCCAAGTCCTGTTTTTTTTTCCTTTATATACAATCAGAATTAAAGTGGGTCAAGTGCCAGTAAGCATATGCATCTCAATTTTTCATCTTAGACTTCTGCAACGCTAGGATGCTAACTTCTCATTGCCCACTATACTTCTGGATGACATACACTGAATATGCAATTCTGACCAGAAACAGTCACTTCACTCAGAAAACAGGGTAGGAAAGGCTGATCCTGGCTAGTAACCTGGAAAATGGGCCCCATAACATTGTGTATTTACAGATTGAAAACAGGTTTCTCCTTAGAAACAAAGATTTCTCTCAGAAAATTGTGTTCTGGGAAGGCAGTGTGTGGCCTTCATGGAGACTTCAGAGATTTGTGGAGTGTACTAATAATAAACTTTGGAAGCTGTGAACTCAGTAGTAAACTTCATACTGAAGAGTGTTCTGTGAAGAGTTATAAAAAGTTATAAAACTAGGGGCTTGGGGCCCTTGGAATTTGAAATTACCAAGATCAGCTAAACACTGCCCCTCTGAGAATTATCAGACCACAAGTGCCATTGCGGCTCAGTCTCCTGATTACCAAGGCTAGACTCAAGCCCTCAAGGATCCTGAGAATTTCCTAAGGGACTTAACCCATGTGATCAACGATGATTTGCCCAAAGGAAACCATAAATGCAAATGGAGATGCTGTCTGGCTAAAACAGCCCAGAAAATACATGCCTGTCATCCCAAAGTTTTACAAGTGGGGGATGGAAGAAGCATGAGGTGACCAAACCCCAAATCCTTTTCATTCAGAGTTTGTAAATTCAATACCATGCCAACAATAATCCCCCAGAGCACTCCCCTCCCACCTCCCACCTTCAATTTTGAGTTTCATGAGATTTCCATGTCTGCAGAATGTGCTGAAAATGTATTTTCCTTGAACTTTCTTCCCCAAAAACTGGGGCAAAGTACTCCACCTCTTTATGGGAATGATCACAGTTTCTTGATTTCTACCCTACTTCTCAGAGGTTTTATTTAATTTCACACATACACATACACACACACACACACACACACACATACTAACTAGATGTCAAGCTCTAAAATGTTACAAGTCAGAAACATGCATATTGTTGACTTTGGGTTCTGAAACCTAGCTCTCTTGGCTTGGTACTCCTTTCCCTCCAGCTCAGTCTCCAATGACCTGCTGCTCCAATCTGTCACCTAGACCTATAACCTATGCAAACCTGCTACCTTTCTCTGCACTCTTTGCATTTCTACTTATCCCGAACCTACGCCATCTCTGGTCTCCACCCCTCCTACTAACTCCTTCTGGTATGTGCTCTTTGGAACTCTGGTCTGTTAAAGAAAGGGGTGGAAGATTCTCCATCCCTTTTTCTCTTACATTTTTTCACTTCCATGAGTTAACTAAGATGTAACCACTTGCTATACTAATGGTGGGTGCATTTCCCACAACCTATCTCACAGAGTCTGGAAATAGAGTTGGTGAATTGTTTTTTCCTCACTGGAACTTTCAGACCCCTTGCCCATTGTCATTCAATAAGTTCTGATTTGAATCTCAAGTCACACAATCTTATTATCTCTTAGTGACCTTATTGTTCTCATCTACCATCCTCTTAGGCACTCTCCAACCTTTTTCAATGGGTCATAGTTTTCCTCTCCATCTCTGCCCATGCCATCACCCTTAGGAACTCCTGTCTTTCTGTCTCCCTTATTCTCTTATTACTCCCACCTATCCTTTACCCTCATTCTTTCCTCTTATCCCTTGATCACTTCTCATTTTTTCCAGTCTATGTGCTTTCTTTTGATTTTACTATCCCTAGTTAAAACCTACCAGTTTTTAAACATATAGTCAGTCATATCTTACATTAGTGGTCTCTATTCTAACCTCAAATCCTTTTCTTTCAGTCTTCTGTCTTCTCAATATTAAATTATTCTCTTTTAAAAATACTTATTTATTTTTAGTTTTCAATATTCATTTCTATAGACTTTTGAGTTCTCAATTTTCTTCCTTTCCCTCTCTTGTTCCCTCCCCAAGACAGCATGTAATCTAATACAGGCTCTATATATGCAGTCATATTAAATATATTTTCCTGTTAGTCATATAATCTACCTCCATTCCTATATTCCGCTCTTATTTTTCAGAAAACAAGAGGGGAAAATTACAAAATTGTGCTAAGTTGACCTATTCAAAATATATGAAACGTAGATTTGTCTAGTGCTTTAAGGCTAAAAAAGCACTTTATTCCTATAAGAGTAATATACATTTCTACTTAACCACAAATGGATCCTCTATGCTGCATGGCAGAGCTTTTATTCATCTCTGACTCTCCTACTTCCTCGGTGATTAATCCTAACATTTACCTCTCTCCTGAAGTCCTGAACTCCATCCTTTGTATTTTATTTTACTGAAAAATGTGAGGGCATCCAACATGAATTCCTTCAACTCTCTCCATTCTTCCCAATTTTGAAATCCTTTCCTGAGGTCAACTAGGTGGTGCAATGCATAGAGCATCAGTCCTGGAGTCAGGACAACCTGAGTTCAAATCCAGTTTCAGACAGCTGACTTATTAGCTATGCCAGTCCGGGCAAGTCAATTAACACCAATTGTCTCACAAAGCAAAAGAAAAAAATCCTTTCCTGGATTGGAATGAAGGATGAAGTGGCCCTTCTCCTTCCCAAAGCTAGTTCTTCCATGAGTAACATTGATCCTTCTCTTTCTTCCCCCACAATTAATAGTATTTTATTTTTTCTAACTACATGTAAAGATAGTTTTCAACATTCACCTTAATAAGATTTTGAGTTCCAAATTTTTTCTCCCTCCCATCACTCCTCCACAAGATGGCAAGTAATCTGATATGGGTTATCTATGTACAATTATGTCAAACATATTTCCATCATAGTCATGTTGTGAAAGAAGAATCAGAACAAAAGAAAGAACTGCAAGAAAGGAAAAAAAGTGAAAATAGCATGCTTTGATCTGCTTTTAGACTCCACAGTTCTTTCTCTGGATGTGGACAGCATTTCCCATCATATGTCTTTATGGAAGTGTCTTAGATCATTTTATTGTTGAGAAGAGCCAAGTTTGTCAAAGTCAGTCATCTGACACTGTGGCTGTTACTGTGTACAATGTTCTCCTGGTTCTACTTACTTCACTCAGCATCAGTTCATGCAAATCTTTCCAGGTTTTTCTGAAATCCACCTGCTCCTCATTTCTTACAGCATAATAGCATTCCATTACATTCATGTATGCTACAATTTGTTCAGTTATTCATCAACTGATGAGAATTTCTTCAGTTTCCAATTTTGTGCTACTATAAAAATTGCTACTATAAATATTTTTGTACATATGGATCCTTTTCTTGTTTTTATGATATCTTTGGGATATAGATGTAGTAGTGGTACTGGGGATCAATGGGTATGTACAGTTTTATAGCCCTTTGGGCATAATTCCAAATTGTTCTTCAGAATGTTTATATCAGGTCGCAATTCCAACAATGAACTGATGTTCCAATTTCCCCATATCTCTACCTTTTATCATTTTTCTTTTGTGTCATATTACCCAATCTGTTAGGTATGGGGTAGCACCTCAGAGTTCTTTTAATTTGCATTTCTTAAATCAATAGTGATTTAGAGCATTTTTTCAAATATGTATGTGTTCGTCCTTCATTGTCAAAGAAGATCATGACATCAGAGCAATAATAACATGACTTGCATTTGACTTTGTTTTGAGTGAGGGAGGGCTGTGCAGGTCACCAGCCTCAGTTCTCCTCCAGAGCCATCTGAATTCAGTGACTAGATATTCATCAGGATGACTGGAGATGACCCAGGGTAAGGCAATTGAGGTTAAGTGACTTGTCCAAGGTTACACAGCTAGTGAGTGCCAAGTGTCTAGGTGAGATTTGAACTCAGATCCTCCTGACTCCTGCACTGGTGCTCTATGCACTGCACCACCTAGCTGCCCTAGAGAAGTGAGCATACTTAGAGGAAACATGACTCATCTCCAAGTATTGGAGGACTATCATGTACAAAAGGAAATAGACTTCTGTTGCCTGATCACAAAGGGCTTATGGCCACAAAGAAGCAAATGACTGTAAATAGCTTAAATTTGTTCATCAGAAAACTGCCTATTCATATTATTTGACTATCAATTCGAGAATGACTTGCATTCTTATAAATTTGACTCAGCTCTCTATATATTTTAGAAATGATGCCTTTATCAGAGACACTGGGAATAAAAATTTCTTCCCAGATTTCTACTTTCCCTTTAATCTTGGTTGCACTGGCTTTGTTTATGCAAAAACTTTTTAATTTAATGTAATAGAAACTATCCATTTGCATTTCATAATGTTCTCTCTCTCTTGTTGGGTCATAAATTTGTCCCTTCTCCATACGCCTGACAGGTAAAGTACTCCTTGATCTCCTGACTTGCTTATGACTTCACATTTCTAAATCATGTACCCATTTTGACCTTATCTTGGTATGCTGTGTAACATGTTAGTCTATGCCTATTTTCCAGTTTTCCCAGAAGGTTTTTTTTTAAAATAGTGATGCCTTATCCCAGAAGTTGGAGTCTTTTGGGTTTATCAAACAGTAGATTACAATAGTCACTGACTTCTACATCTTGCATACTTATTCTGTTCCATTGACATTCCTCTCTATTTCTTAGTACCAAATAGTTTTGATGACTTCCACATTGTAATATAGTTTTAGACCAGGTAGAACTAAACCATCTTCCTTGGTTTTTTTTTTCATTACTTCCCTTTATATTTTTGACCTTTTCTTCTTCAAGATGAAGTTTATGACTTGACTAGTTCTATCAAATACTTTGGTAGTTTGACTGGTATGGCACTGAAGAAGTAAATCCATTTAGGTAGAATTGTCATTTTTCTTATTTTAGCTCTCCCTACCCAAGAGCAACTCATATTTTTCCAGTTATTTAGATATGAATTTATTTGTATGAAAAGTGTTTTGTAATTGTTCATATAGTTCCTGGGTTTGTCTTGGCAAGTAGACTCCCAAATATTTTGTATTGTCTATATTTATTTTGAACGGAATTTCTCCTTCTATCTTTTGCTGCTGTGCTTTCTTAGTAACATATAGAAATGTTGATGATTTATGTGGCTTTATTTTATATTCTCCAACTTTGCTAAACTTGTTTGTTTCAAATAGTTTTAAGTATTTTCTAAGTATACAGTCATATTACCTGCAGTGATAGCTTTGTTTTCTCATCGCCTATTCTAATTGCTTCATTTTATTTTTCTTCTCTTTTCTCTTTCTTCTCAGTTGCCTTGTTCCACTAATTATCCCATCTCCCTCATGTATCTTTAATCTTTCTACTTGATTATCTCAAATGAGAATGTAATGAACTTTACAAACTTTAAAGAATTGTAAGAATTTGAGCTATTATTGTTAATTATATTGATGGTTTCTTCCCTTTAGTCTGTAAATATAATCAGGTCTCACTTGGTCTTTAAAAAAAAACCTTCCCTGGACTCAGCCACATGTGTTAGCATATGATCTTTATCACCCTCTTTTATTGCTAGATTATTCATACTAGCATGACATGAATTAAGATGTTTTATCTGGGACTATTTGATTTTGGTTTTTAGAAAAACTGCATTATTTTTTCTAGCATGACATCATTCAGGGTGGTTTAGCAGAGAATTCTCAAAATGGTGCTATACATATACATATATATATTTGTTTAAAAGTACTGGAATATTACTATACATTTACAAATGTCTAATGTGATCAATTCAGAGAGACAGGGGATGATTTATGTGAACTGATGTAGAATGAAATAAGTGGAACCAAAGGTACAATATACACTGTGGCAATAATAATGAAATCATTTTGGAGGAAACTAAACTCTGAGTAACTAAGAGATCAATGGTGCTCAAAAAAAAAAAAAAACAAACCACTCACAGATGGTGAAGCATGCAACCCTTCTTGAGAAGAGGGGAACTACCATAGAGGAATGTTGTAAACATTATCAGACACGCTCATAGTAATTGAATATTTTTGCTTGATTGTTTTTCTTTGTTGTAAAAGAAGTTTCAATCTGGAAAGGGGAAAGGAGATGCAATTTCAAAAATAACTATGATGTAATAACAGAAGGCATCAATAAAACCTATTCAAAAAAGATTTTACCACAAAAATACCTTTCCAAAGTTTTACTAGGAGGCTATGGACCATAGTTCCATAGCAAAGGGCTTTTTAAAAGACTATGCAAATATCTTTGCTTTACTTTTCGGAAGGAAACCATAATTTATTGTCTTTTTTTCTTTTAATTTCTTTCTTCAGCTATTATTAGTTGATTGTTTTAGTTTTGCTTTTGAAATTTAATTTTTCTTTGGGTTTAGGAAAGATACATGAAACAAGAGACATAGGGGTCTAGAGCAGGGATTCTTGAGCTGGAGTCTATTATCTATTCATCTATCTATTTACTATCTGTCTATACACATACACATATATATATATATACATACATATATTTTAAATAACATTATAATAATATATTCATTGCATATATAACTACAGTTTAACATAGTTTCCTTTTGAAACCTATGTATTTTATTTTATGGATTTTAAAACATTATAATGAGAAAAAATTTATAGGCTTCACCAGACTACCAAAGGAGTCTATGACACAAAACAATTAATAAGCCTTGACCTAGAGGAACTTTATACAATTATGTACTGGTAGTAAATATGAACTAAAGACCCACTCAGGTATGGGAAGTCTGAATCCTCGTGTAAAATTGTTAATTTGAGAAGTGTGTAAAAAATGTTCATCAATGGCCTGCTGTGGACTTCTAATTAGTCAGTCAATGAACAAGCATGTATATGTACTAAAAAGCTGGATATACAAAAAAACCCAAACAGTTTTTGTCCTCAAGAAGGTTAAATTCTAATGATAAAGACAACATTTATATAAATAGATATGAACAAGAAACATACAAAGCAGATGCAATATAACCTTAGAAGGGAAGACTAGCAGCTGTATAGGCTAGGAAAGGCTACATTCAGAAGATGGCATTTAAATTGAGTGTTGAAAAAAGCAAAGGATTCTAAAGGGAGAGAATAGAGGAAGATAAAGACACAGAGATAGGAGACAGGGTGTTATGATATTTCATGAGGGTGAAAAGCAGAAGGTCAGTCAATGTGACTGAATTATATATAGACTATGTGGAGAAGGGGGTTCAAGTGCAAGAAGAAGGAAAAGATAAAAAGGTCCAAGGTGGTGATGAGGTGTAAAAACTAAACTAATGGCTATATTTATCTGGAGGTACTAGGAATCTACTGGAAATTATTGAGTAAGGTGGTTGGTGTTGATGTAGATCGACATTTAGGCAATTGTGTGGGTGATGAATCAGAGTATCAAGAGACAAAGACAGGTATGTTAATTAGAAGACTCTGAAGCAGTCTGGGTGGCACATGACACATGCAATAGTCTGAATGGCCTGAATGTGAGTAGTGGCAAAGGCACTAGAAGGGGAATCTAGAAAAAGTACCACTATACATTGAATAAAAGGTACAGATGATAGAATTTACTAGTTTCAGAGACCTATCCAGAACATGGGATGTGGATTGATGAACCTGTGATTATACTGATTATATTAGTAGGGACTGTAAATATGAATTTATAGGGAGGAGGTTGGGATTCAATCAAAAGAGTTTCCTGAACAGCCTGTGAATTTGCAGGGAGATAAGATTTAATTTGGGATTCTCTGTCCTTATATCCCTTGGCACCTCCTGGAGGATGAATTCCACTGATAAGGGCGATCCTCTAAATGAATCAGTTGGCTCCCATTGAAGCAAGATAGATGGTTTTCGGTCGAAAAAATCTTCTCTTTGTGTTCACCTATTAACAAAGAGTTAACGGGTTGCCACCTGGGAGTTTCTAATTCTAATAATTCCCCACGACCTTGCAGAATCGTGACCCAGCCACCGCCAGCGCCACCACCAGTAAGGGCACCAAGCCTGGGGCGAGTGCAGCCCAGATCCATAGGCAAGAGGTTACAGCAGGAATTGATGACCCTAATGATGTCTGGAGTCAAAGGAATTTCTGCCTTCCCAGAGTCAGATTATCTCTTAAAGTGGGTTGGGACCATCCATGGGGCAGCTGGGACAGGGTATGAAGACCTAAGGTACAAGCTCTACCTGGAATTCCCCAGCAGCTGGGGGGATATTGTTTTGTTTTTTTAAAAAAAGAGCTAACAAAACTTCTTAATTACTTTTTCTTTCCTATGCCCAACTTCCTAAATCATTTACAAAATGTGATTCTTTGTAATAACCCTATCCTGAATATCACTATAAAACTATACTGACATAATTCTCCTCATGCTATACTCACATAATCCTCCTCTATCTAGCAACTAGAGAGTCTAAATTCTAGATTCTAGCTGTTCTGTCTCTGTTTGCTCGCATACTACTTTCTATAATTTCCATTAATATTCTGTCCTAGGCCCATTTTCCATCTCTGAATTCTCTTCCTTGTCAGTCTCTTGCCTTTCCCGGGCTACATCTCAAATGTGAAAATATGTTTATAAGAATGTATATGTATAGCCGATATTGGATTGCACACATGTTTGGGGAGGGGGGAAGAAAGGGAAGTAGAGAAAATTTAAAACTTACAGAAATAAATATGAAAAATTAAAAATAAATTAATTTATGGGGAAAAAAGTCTTCTAACTGGCATTCTTAATTCCAGTCTCTTACCTTTTCAATCCAGTATCCCAAACAGCTACTTCTTAAGGCATAGGTATGATCCTGACACTACCCTGATTAAAATAATCAGTGCCTTCCCACTGCCTCTAATACAAAATCCAGACTCCTTAGCCTGAATGAGTCCTCCACCTGCCTTTTCATTTCTTCTTACTCCCCTCTAAGTAGCTCAGGTACCATGCGGCTCCTGCTCCCTGCCTAAAGGCTCTCTTCTGGACCCTCCTGGCTTCAGAGTGATTATCAATAGTAACTGTTACTATTTCCCTCCCAGCCTGATATCTTTCTCTTTGCCTCATTAAAGGGTCCATGCCTTGGCTACTTCTTAAACGGGCCTATTCAATGAATGGGCATTGCCTCACCTTAAGTGAGTATCTGCAAGGACCTTGGCCTAAAGGGCCCAAGGTCTCCCAGTGCATCCTGGGTCATCTCCAGTCATCCTGAGGAGTATCTGGTTACTGGATTCAGGTGACTCTGGAAGAGAACTGAGGCTGGTGACCTGCCCAGCCCTCCCTCACTCAAAACAAAGTCAAGAGCAAGTTACATCATCATTTCTCTGATGGCATGGTCTTCTTTGGCATCAAAGAATGAGCTCAGTTTCAACCCTCACACTATCTCCAGAATTTCAGTCTTGTTTTTCCAACTGCTTTCTGGATACGTCCACCTGGAGCACTAGAAGTATCTCACATAGTCTATGTCCAGAATTGAACTCATTTCATAGAACCCTGGCACTTTGTCCAATTTCTTTGTAACTACTGATGATACCATCATCCTAGCAACCCAGGCCTGATCCACAGTAATTTCTACCTTTGCTGTTTCCTTCACTCTATATATTAATCACTTAGCAAATCTTGTCAATTCTAATTCCATTCTACTCTCTGGCATCTTTGCTTCTTATTTCACTATACCTAGGAACAATCTAGTTCAGCTTCTGATCTCTTCTTACTTATAATACTATAATGGCTTCCTTAACAGTCTACTTTCCTGTAGTTTTTCTCCTCTCTATTCTTCAGACTAAAGTCTGAATAATTTTTCTAATGTACCAAGCTTACAATTTTTCTATCCAAAAGACTGCTCCATTCTCTATTAATTACCAAGTAGAAGAATAGGCATATTCTGATCCTGACTTTTCTCTTTACATAATAAACACAATGCAGAACAATTGTCCATGGATTCAACTTGTACAATTTTAATTCCAAATTAAATGTCCTATGAGAAGTGAATGTTTGAAGCAAACTGTGGTAGTTGTTTTTTATAAATCAAAGACTCATATGTGGGAAAGTGGATGTAGAGACAGAAAGTATTAGAGAGATCATAGAGTTCAACCAACTCATTTCCCAGATGAGGGTCTCAGACAAATCACTTAATGTCTACTTGCCTCAGTTTCCTCAATTATAAAATGGGAATTATAATTAATTTAGTAATTATGAATAATTTAATACTTATTAGTAATGTATTATTATTATGTGTTTTAATAACTGAAGTTCCAACAAAAATAGTTCCAAAATGGTCAGGTTGTTATGTGACTAGATTTTAAGTTTAATGACCTGGACAAAGGGAAAGGCACAACAAAATGTGACCAATTCAGATGAAAACCATATGTTGTTCTTCAGTTGTTTCAGTCATTTATGAAACTTCTTGACTCTATGTGGGATTTTCTTGGCAGTAATACTGGAGTGGTTTGCCATTTTCTTCTTCAGTTTATTTTATAAATGAGGAAACTGAGCCTAGCAAGGTTAAGTGACTTGCCCAGGGTCACATAATTATTAAGTGTCTGAGGTCAGAATTGAACTCAACCAGATCTAACATTCTATTCATTGTGTCACCTGGCAAAACTATATATGCAATAATATTTTTGCAGGAAACCTTATTTGAATTAGATAACAAAACAAGATAAGCAGATATGAGATTAAGTGAAAGTAGAATACAAATTTAAATTCTTGTTTGTAATCAACCTTAAGGCTGAACATAAATTAAATGTATAATATTTAATTATTTTTTAACATTAAATATATATTTATATTCACTTCTAGGATCATCATCAAATACATATCTACACATACACTGATATCTAGAGTTCTTCATATAGGTTTGGCATATAATATCCATAACCGCAGCAATGTATATATCTATGCTTGACTATAGTAGGAAATTAAAAATACCTTTTAATGAACTGAATTGAATAGAATTGTAAATTTTCCTTTCCTTCTAGTTCATTCCTTAAGAACAGACTAAGTTCTATCAATTGTCCTATCTCTCACATCCTAACTACATTTAATGAATGCTCATTTAATTAAATTTGACTCAATAGAAGAGAACTTCTCATTATCAAATGCCTCTGACTGTCTGAAAAGCATAAGAACGTAACCTTGGGTAACCAAAAAATAAAAGTAGGTATATTGATGTTTCACATTCTTTAGAAATCTTGTTTTAATATTCTAGCATTATCTAATGAAGGTAGTATTAACTAGATATGCACTCAATTAATAAGCATATATATAGCACCTATTAAGTGCCAGAAACTATACTAAGCACTTTACAAATATCTCATTTGTTCTTTATAACAACCCTAGGAAGTAGGTTCTATAATTATCCCCATTTTACAATTGAGGAAACTGAGTAAGAGTTAAGTGCCTTGTCCAGGATCACACAGCTAGTAACTGACTAAAGTCAGATCTGAAAACAGTTATTCCTGACTCCAGCTCAGCATGCTTTGCAATGCACTACATTATAGCTGCTTTAGGAACATGGGAATGTAGAAGATGGTGTTTGAACTGCATATATAGGACAAGAAGGATTCTTTGATGTGAAGAGAGTGAGGAGGGACTATGTTCCTGGAGATAGTCAGTGGGATGGTGTGAAGGTGAGAGTTGGAGTTTTTTGTTGAGAAGTGGAGAACAGGTCAGCTTAATACGCAGAGAGGTAAGTATAATGAAATTTAGAATGTTAACAACTAGACTAAAATAGTGTTAAAACAAGAAAGTAGACAATTTACTATCTATAATAGTCTCTTCATTAGGGATGGCCACATGTGTTCAATAAACAGTCACAAATCCACTACTTAGTAATTACTATTTAATTACTAAATAGTGATTGTTTCTTTTTACCTAGGAACCCTGAGGGTCTTCTCCTCCCAGAGTCTTTTTTTTATTAAAGGGGCCATCCATTGAGTAACTACTTAAAGAAGCTTATTCATTGAATAGATATATTTCACTCAAAGTGAGAATGTAATAAGACCATAGCCTAAAAGGGTCAGGGTCTTCCATTACATCCTGGATTATCTCCAGTTGTCCTGGTGAATATGTGGCCACCAGACCCAGATGGCTCAGGAGAAGAAAGTGAAGTTGGTGACCTTGCACAGCCCTCCCTCACTCAAAATAAAAACAAGTGTAAGTCTTGTTATTGTTTCTTGGATGGCATGGTCTTCTTTGGCAATGAAGGATGAACACAACAATCTATGAGTAGATCCAGCTGTCTGAATGAGGACCCAGCTAGCTGGGTAACTCCAAAGTCAACTGCAAGTCATTTTATCATATTGATGCCATAGTCCTCTTTGAGAGTGAAGGACAAACACAGCAACAACAAGCCCACTAATGTTGAGAGAATAAGCAGAATTCTAGTTGTCTCTTCAAGTTAGAATGTAATCTCCTTCAGAATAAGTACTGTCTCCCTTTCTGAATTTGTATTCTCAGCTCCATGGATTAGCGTATTGGTGTCAAATTCAAATAGAAAAGGATAGCTAAATTATACATAGGTATCCCTGAAGACTGTGTATTGACTTAGAAAACCTCGTTACCATGAATTTTTTTATCATATTTTTATTCATTATATATTTATTTTATTACTAATATTTTATTATATTTATATATTTACATTTTCAAATTATATATACATGTATACATATATATACATATACATATACTCACATATAAAATATTTTATATATGTATATTTACATTATATGTGTATGAATGTGTGTATATATACATATATACATACACTTCATACACATATACATACATACTCTCTATATACATATATATATACATACATATGTGTATATACCAACTATATTTCAGCCTGGTTCTGACTGTACTCTGGAGAGTTGAGTGCTGCAATGTGGTGGTCAATAGGCCACATATGTGACACCTTGAGTGTATCGTCAGAACTTGAAAATACTTCTTTTTAATTAATTCATTTATTAAACAATGACAAATGTTGGTAAGGTTATTTTTATGTGTGTGTGTACACATATAAAACTAAGTCAAAATCTTATCCTACTTCTGGCCTATGAATAGAAAGGTTTATGCAGAGATGGGAAGGGAGGGCAAGGAGTTACTCCATCCTTCCTCCTTCTCACCCTTAGGAATGTGATATGTGCCATGGACAAGGACTATGGTGTAGATTTCTAACCTGCATGTAGCCCCTGAAGAATATTCTAGGGGAATAATTCCACTCAACCAACATCTACTAAGGGTCTGTGGTTGGCAAGTAGATATGCTGTTTGCTGAAGAACATAAAAATACAAATAAGATATGGCCCCCAACTTTAAAAAAACATCTAATATGATAGAATATGGTAGGGAGCAAAGGTCAGAGAATAGCCACATCCCTTAAATTGTAGGATTTGTTCTCTACTTTACCACTTCATCATTGCCTCCCACTGCCTTTACCTCAAATCTTGCTCTTTTGGGGCAATTTGGAAGATGTCTTGCAAGTAGTAAAGGTCTGCTTTGGGGTAAGGAGACCTGCTGCCTCGTTATAAAGGTGAAAATGAGACCACTGAAATGATTTTTATGAACCTGTCCCTTTTTATAATAAAATACTGATAGGGCTAATGCAGGCTACTATGGAATGCTGACATATCATTTCTCTTTCAGCACCTAGAAGTTGGTTACTTTCTAAAGATTTATGAAGAGCTGTTTTGAGCAGGAGGAATTTTCTGGGATTCTTTTTAGTCTTTTGAAAATTTTAAGATGATGAAGATATAATGGAAAGACCAGAGCTTTGGGAGTTTCTAAAAGAAAAGCAATATTTTTAAAAGGATTTAAAAGAGGTAGGTTTTTTTATTGAATGGAAAATGACTCTGGATTTTTATAGGAATCTGCTTATTGGAATCTTTTTTACATGTTCCTCAAGGAATTTTTCTTTTGAAAAGAAGAGTCAATGCCCGTGTTGGGCTATAGGCAGCCAGAGTTCACAGGATGATAGTTAACCCATGGAAACATTCATCAAGGGGTGTTTCCACTGTAAAGTGTATTTGAGTATATCCTGAATGTCCAATGTAATAAAACTGGAGCAATTCAGAGACTATCCAGGGGTTATGTGAACAGGAGAAAAATGTTTTGGTCTTGGTTTTA
>JAQQSK010000513.1:0-17848 GCA_028658325.1 Potorous gilbertii
AATTTTTCCTCAATCTCTCTTACTTGATTTTCAAAATCCTTTTTGAGCTCTTCCATGGCCTGAGACCATTGCATATATTTTTGGGAGGTTTTGGATGTAGAAGTCTTGACTTTTATGTCTTCCTCTGATGGTATGCTTTGTTCTTTCTTATCTGAAAGGAAGAAAATACCTATTCACAAAGAAAGTAACCTTCTATAGCCTTATTTTTCCCCTTTTTTGGGGCATTTTTCCAGCCAGTTACCTGACTTTTGAGTCCTTTGTCAAGGTAAGGTTATACTCTAGGGACCTGTAAGTTCTCAGTTCCTCCAAGGTGGCATAATCAAGGGAGAGGTGTTTCCTCCTCTCCTGGCCTGTGCTCTGGTCTATGAGCACCACAAGCACTCCTTTCTACCCAGGATCTGCAAATAGGGTTCCCTCTCCAGAACCTCCACCAGCTCTGCCATGCCAGCCTACTTCCTCACCCCAGGACTGCCATTCAGGGCTGAGATCCAGATCAGTCACTTGATTCCCCCAGGGTCTTTAGGTCAAGGGCTACAAAAATGGATGCTGCTGCTGCAGTGACTGCTGCCACCCTGGAGCCAGGGCTAGGGCCAGACCCACATGCCTCTCTCAACCAGATGAAAGAGCTTTCTTACTGACTGTTGAAGCTGTCTTTGGTGTTTGTGGGTTGAATAATCTGAGAACCACAGCTACCTTTCATGATTCTGCACCCTGAAGCCTGTGCCAGTCCTGCTTATGGAGCACCATGTGGCTAGAGCTGCGCCACGCTCTCTGCTCTGCACCCAGTCTGACCAACATTTCCTGTTGGCCTTCCAGGCTTTTTGGACTGGAAATGTCTTTCACTCTGTCCTTTTGTGACTTCTGCTGCTCTAGAATTTTTTTAGAGTCATTTTTTACAGGTATTTTATGGGCTATGGAGGTAGAGCTAGAGCAGGTCCATCTTTCTACTCTGCCATCTTGGCCCAGTCCCTTTTTGGGACATATTCTTAATGAAAGTACTGTTTATTTGAACCCTTTGGTTCAGAAAGATCCATTGCACAAACTGTAGATGCTGAGATTATCAGTGTTCAGGAAAAGGGAAGACTATAATTATGAGAAGGGAGGTGAAGTCAGGCCACTTGGCCATTAAAAGTTTTTGCAACTTTAGGGAAATTGACTCATTTTTCTGATCTTCAGATACCCCTTCTGTAAAATTATTGGTTTGGAACTGGATATGATCATCTAAGATAACTTGTGGATCCAAGTATCTATCATTTATAATCTATACACCAAGACACCTGGTCAAAGGCAAACAACAACATATTCCCTTAGGCAAGGAGACAGCTTATTTAGTTCTGGCAAAACCTTTTTACCACTCCATGATGATTTCATAGGATGATAGATTTAGAACTGTAAGGAACAGTGAAAATGGTAAAGTCAATCTAACCCACTTATTTTAGAAATGAGGAAATTAATGCCCAGATTGGTTATGTCTTACTCATCATTACACAAGTAGTATAATCCTGAAGAGCAGAATTTGAACACAGATCCTCCCTCTCATTTTTTTCATGTATCTTCTTCCCTATACTTTCATTGGTACTCAATTCTTTTTTTCCCTTTTTATTCTTCTTCCCCCACATTTTTTTTCTTTTCTCTATTGTTGCCTTAGTCTAGACAGAGATCAAGAGATTGTAACCTACTAATAGAAGAAAAGGCAACTAGATGTGGTGGTGCACACCTCTAATTCCTGCTGTCTGGGATGCCAAATCTAGCAAGTCACTTGAATTTGGGAGTTCTGAGTGGCAGTGGCCTGAGGTAAACAGCTCTCTTTACTAAGTCCAGAGTCAACATACTGAGCCTCTGGGAGCAATGAAGCCACCAAGTTGTATAAAGAGGTGTAGTGGGTGAAAGAAGAAATGACCGAGGGAGCAAAGGTTCTATTGTCTGAGCATATCACTTGATTATGAAATACATGCCAATTGCCCAACAAATCAAAGTCAGATCCCCTCAGCTTAAGCCTGAATACAGGGGGAGACAGACTTTTTTATACATTAAAAACAATTAATCAAATAAGGTCAATTAATTAAAAGGAAACAATACAACATTAAGTATCCGATTTCTAATGGGATGAAAAATTGGGGACTTTCAAAGTTGGGAGGAGGAAGCAAGCAGATACAGTTCCCTGAATTCAGAAATAGATTCCTTCTCCCGGGTGTCTGTGAACAATAAACAACTGATTGATGAGTATGGGGCCAGTTTTCAGATAAGACATGGCCCTTGCATCAATCTTTGGATCTGAGTTTCCAGTCAGTACAACCTAGGCCCTTGGTTAAGGGTCCCTAAGTAGCAGGGAGAGGTGATCTAGCTTCCAGACATATAGGGCTAGGTTCAAACAATACAATAAGTTTGTCTCCCAATTCCCACAACTGAATCAAGTCTTCTCAGCAGACAGAAGTTGGACTAGACCCATTATTGGATAGAAAGGAAACTGAGCTAGCTCCAGATGGAGTCACAAGATACAGTGAACAATGTAGTTCACTCAGTTCCCACAATTAACAATTTGCTTTCCTGATCCCTCAATTCCCTCAATTTTGGTATAGGATTAGAATTTTTTCTCTAAGAACAATATACACATGTAAATGATTGGCTTGCAAATGTATTTGGTATGGAAATTCAGGCTTTGAATATGTTTTAGTAAACAGTTCTCAAAGTTGGATTAATGATTTTCCATACATACATAAAATTGTATTGATAATTGTAAAGAAGGTGAAATTATTTTCCCATTTAAAATATCTGTCTGATCAAGATAAAGGAGTTCATTTTATAGTTGAACCCTTGTGAATTTTTTTCATATTCCTGTATCAGGAACAGCATTTAGATAAAGATAGAAAGTGTGAAAAGTATATAAGAAACTGAAATTATCTGAAATGTCAGGTTTGGAGAAGCAGATGTAAGAGATTATACTAAATTGTATTGTCTTGTTACTAGCAGAATTATCTCAGAACTCTACAAGTGATTTGGAACCAGAGAAGCAGAGCTCCCTTCAGAGCTGCTCTGAGAAGGAAACCTATTGTCCAAGAGATGATATCTAGGGACCAGAGACATCTGGGACTCAAATGTGTTGATTAAATGGACCTTGTGAATAGATTACTAGGATACTTGATGATCAGTATAGCATTGTTTTGGCCTTTTGTTTCATGGTGTTTAAGTTTTCTTGATTATTTTGGTGACATGTAAATTTCTCTTTTCAAAATTAATTCATTGTACGTCCTCTCTATAGTTTGATCTATAATCTCACTAAACATAATTCTGATTATGAATTTATGAAAAAACTTAAAGATCTGGCTTATAGTTAAGCAATCTGTGGGAAGAGTGGGCTGTCACAGTTGTATATCTCAAGCAGCCCATATGTCTTATCTGAAGACTGGTCCCATATTGATCAGGCAGTTGCTTCTATGTTCCTTTGGGCAGTTCACTGATACTTAGGGGAAGTAGAATACCTCTTTTTCTGAATTCAGGGAATTGCACCTGTTTGCTCTCCCTTTCCCAACTTGAAAAGTTTCCAATTTTTTTATCCAATTAGAAATCGGATTACTCAATGTTGGATTGTTTCCTTTTAATTAATTGGCTTTGATTGTTTTTAATGAATAAAAATCTATCTCCCCCTGTATTCACAGATCCAGGCCTTAGCTGAGGAGGTCTAGTCCTGGTTTGTTGGGCAACTGGCACATATTTCTTAATAAATTGATATGCTCAGACAATTGAACCTTTGTTTCCTCAGTCATTTCATCTTTCAGCCACCACAGAAGGCAGAACTGGACCAGGAAGGAAATGGAAAGCCTCTGTCAATCAGTACTAAGATTAGGCTTGTGAGTAGCCAGTCACTGCCCTTCTAGTCTACACAAGGGAAGAAGATCCAACCTTAGGTAATTAAATATATTTAAATTAAGTTTAATTTAAAGTTTAAAAAAATTGAGCAAAGAAAAATTCATTCCAATACCGCAAACTTGCCTACCATAAAAATGACCTAAATAGGGTAATCCATTCTAATTTTTATCATTTCTCTGTGTCACTAGAGCATGGATCTATATAGATCATAGGATCATGGTTCATGGTTTTTATAGATGAAGATGGACCTATAAGTCATCTAGTTCAGGCTTATTTTATAGATGGAAACAATTCAGAAATGTGAAAAAGAGCCCATAATACCCAACTGTTCCTAACAGAAACCCAGACAATCTTGAAATAAAGGAGGAGGGAGGCTACTTCTAGTCTACCGTGCAGTCTAAGAGCAGAAGACGGTTTATTTTTCACTCAGGGTCTGACTAAATGTCCACCATGACACATGATAAGTTATGATTTGTACTTGGCAAGGGATGCATATTGAATTGAGGAAAGATATAGAGGTCTTAAGACAAAATAGGTCTTTTGGTGTCCAAGTAAGGACTATGATTTTAGGATTTCTTCAAGGAATTCAAATGTTAACTGTATAACTATAATTGATATATGTTTAATAATCATAGATTCCTTGTGGACTGACAGGCTGAGATCTCTAGCCTAGGACAGAATATAACATGGCTTTCAATTAGGCACCTAAGTGGTACTATGGACAGAGTGCCAGGCCTGGAATCTGGAGGACTGAGTTCACTTAACTGGTTATGTCACTTAACCCTATTTGCCTCAGTTTCCTCATATGTCAAATGAGCTGGAGAATGAAATGGCAAACCACTCCAGTATCTTTGCCAAGAAAACCCCAAAAGAGGTCACAACTGAAATGACAGAACAAGAACCAGCTAGGTGGCTCAGTGGATAGAGTAATGCACCTGGAGTCAGGATGACCTGAGTTCAAATTGACTTCACTTACTAGCTGTGTAGCCCTGGGTAATACACTTAACCACTGCCTACCTCAGTTTCCTCTACTGTAAAATACAGATGATAATAGATCTTTAGTGTAAAGATTAAATGAGATATTTGTAAAAGGTTTAGTACACTGCATCATATAGTAGGTACTTAATAAATGCTTGATTCCTTTCCTTTCCTCTTTGAGGAGAGAGCCATGTGTCTAGTTAGGTACTAGGGGTAGAGGAAGCTGGCAAAGCCAGAAATGAGACCTGAATTTCATTATTTCATGAATTGTGCTCTTCCTATAAAATTGTCTGTTTGGAGTTCAGTGAGTAAGTAAGATAAGGCCACTGTAGAGGTACTAAGTCAGAAGATCTTTAGGAAGGACATCATAAAATATTAGGGACCCACTTATCACTTCTGAAGTGCTGCTAAAGAAACTATTTAAGGGAATATAGGGCTTTGGGGAGATGATAGAACATAAAGAATTGGTTCCTTGACGTGTGTCATGTAGTGTGCATATTTTTCAGCACTGAAAATAATGCTAAATTTTCCCAGTTGGGGCTGACAAGGAGGAGCACAATAAAAGAGAATGGGTATGAGAGAAAATCTCTGTAAAACTCAGCAGTATAGAAAAGGGTTAGATGTTCCTTTAATGGCTTAGAGTAGAAGGGGGTGGTGAATGACACTAAAACGGAGTGCTGGCATCTTTTAGCTATATTTAACCAGACTACTCTCCTGAAAAGAGAAGAATTAAGACCACAATGTTCTAAAAACAATAAGGTGCAAGGTGATCATATCATCTAAGACTATAAGTACAAAGAAAGCACTAGCCTAAATTGGTAGGGGAAGCTCCTTTCCAGCAGCTCTCTACAGAATGAAATCTCAGATTCAGACCTTATCTCTATCCTAAAAGGATCAGTAGGAAGGAGAGGTATGATTCTCTAGGAAAGGATTTTTTGAGTTTAGATAACTTTGTGATAGGGATTCTTTCATACTGTGTGTGTGTGTGTGTGTGTGTGTGTGTGTGTGTGTGTGTGTGTATGTTTATAGGTATATATGTACTTATACGCATATGTATACGTATTATCCCAATAAAAATATCTGATTGGCTTAGTATTTAGTAAATGCTCTATATTGAACAATTTTGAGCAAAAGAAAGCTGTAAGTGATTACTTTTGGTCTAGTGGCAATTCTACCACAAATTAGAGGGAATGTCAATTTATTTTAACTCTCTGAGTCTGTTTTCTCATCAGTAAAATTGGAATAATACCTACTTTCCCTCCTTCTGGGAGACTATTCAAGACTCAAATAAGAATGATGAATTTGGAAGAGTTTTGTAAAGCATTAAGAACAATACAGATGTTGAAGTAAGACATGGTCTGATGAGGGAGACTGGCTGACTGCTCAAGTGGCGTCTATATTAGCAGCAGAAACCCAGTGCAGTCACACAAAGTCTGATGCTCACCTTCAAAGGTCAAGTCAATCAGGAAGTCAATAAATGTTTATTAAATATCTACTATGTTCTAAGCACTGGGAATACAAAAAGAGATGTAAAAGAGCAGCCTTGCTATCAAGAAGCTCACAATCTAATGGGGGAGATAACAAGTAAACAAATAGGACAAGCTGTATATCGGATAAATAGGAAATATTGAAAAGATTATCTAAGGCATTGGAATTCTGAGGGGTTGGGAAAAGCTTCCTGTAGAAGGTAGGATTTTAACTGGAACTTGGAGGAAGCCAAGGAAGTTGTTAGGTAAAGAGGTGGGGGATCATTTCAGGTGATGGGGCAACAGTCACAGAAAATGCTTGGAGCTGAATTGGCATTTCTTGATCATGAAACATTAAGGATGTCAGTGTCACTGGAGTGAGGAGTATGATAGTGGGATATAAGCTGTAAGAAGACTGGAAAGCTGGTAGAAAGAGAATAGGCTATAAAAGACTACTAAACAGAGGATTTTGTATTTGATCCTGGAAGCAACAGGAACACACTAGAGTTTATCAAGCAGAATTAAATGATCAGACCTGTGTTTTAGAAAAAAATATACTTTGGGGACTGGAGATGGACTGGAGTGAGGAGAGACTTGAGGCAGGCAGGCAGACTAGCATGCTGTTGTAGCAGTCTAAGTGTGAGGTTATGAGGTAGCTACGTAGTGCAGCCTCATTAGCTATAGGACCCTGGGCAAGTCACTTAATCTGTTTATCTTAGTTTCCTCAACTGTAAAATAGGGGCCCTGGAGAAGGAAATGACAAACTACTCTAGTATCTTTGCCAAGAAAACCCCAATGGGGTCATGAGGAGTGGGGCATGACTAAAGAAGCATGAGGTGATAAGGGCCTGTATCAATGTGATGATAGAGGCAGAAGATAGAAGAGAGCATATTCAAGACATATTATAAAGGTAAAATACACAGGTCTTGGCAATATATTGGATATGGGATGTTAAAGAACAGAAGTGTCATCCACTTAAGAGGTGATGAAGTTTAAGGGAAATTATCCATACTAAACAAACTTACAAGAGACTAACCACAATGCCACTTTATTAATTGACAAAAATGGCTATGCCTGTTGGGTGTTGGCACCAATTGTTTTGATAGAGTACAGCATCAGGGTGAACAAATTCACTCAGAAGACCAAATAACAAAGAAACACATGCTTGTTTATCGAGAAAAAATTTTTAAGAAATCTGCTCTCAAGGAATCTTTCCATTAGATATGCCTTGGCCATTTCTGTGGTAAAGTTCTGCTGTAAGAATATTTCTATCCAAAGATACGGAACTTGTTATCAAGTACCAATGGCTGGTTAAACAATGACAAATCGAAGCAAGTTGGTTCTTCTTTATCAGAAATCCATGTAGATCACCACTTTTTTTTCCCCTCACCTTATAGGTGATGATACAGATTACAAGTATTTAACTTTTTTTTTTCTCTCAGAAGAAGTATCAGCAGTTACTTTAATCTTGACAACTCATGTAGAGAGAATTTCAATATGTTGTTTGAAATGACAACAGTCTGCCACACCTCCAAGTTTTTAGTGGCCATATCCTGAAGCTCTGTCTTGCTCTGATGCCTCTGCAGCTGCGGCCTTTGGGAAGAGTTATTGCTCTTTTTAGAGAGAGACCCCCTAGGTTACATGCTTTGGGCTAGTCAACACATTTTCAGCTTTTTAGTTAAAAATCACTGTATCTACCCCAGTGATGAACAAAATGCTAGCTTGGGAAGCTGACCTGACCTTCCCAACAGATGGTGCCAGCCTTTAGTTCTCTACCTCAGTTAGGGAGGGTACATCTCTTCTTCACTTTAGAAAAAAGTCGATTCTCTCATATGATCAATACCTCCCAATAAGTATCTTTGAGGCTGGAGAAAATTACTCCAAACTTACATGTCCTTCCAGTTCCCGGTTGCCCTCCTTTAATGCCCAGACATTCAGATTTTCTCCCAACATCTGAGAAGCTTATAGAAAGCATTAGGAAAAGGGGAAGGAAAGGAGAAACTTAGTTAAATTTCCTAATATCCCTGAGGTCTTAAGTCTTCAAGCCCATGTAGAAAGTATTATTTTCAGTTTACATATCATATTTGAGCAAGGAGTTAGAGAAGTTGGAGTACATCCAATAAAAGAAGAACAGGAAGATGTTGCAACTATAGATGATGCTGCATGAAGGCACTGGCAAAGGTTAGCCTGGAAAAAAAAAAACAACAGCATGATGGATGTATAATTATATTTGTCAGATGTCAGAGAGATTAGTTTGTTGTACTTGACCCTAGAGGACAGAACAAAAGTTACTATCTCTATACTATATAACAGTATAACATCCAAAGTCTATATAGAGAATTGATTTCTATCAATTCATCCAAAGTCTATATAGAGAATTGATTTCTATCAATTAGATTAAGTCAATATACACATTGTTCATAGGACATAAACACAGGCTATCAACAACAAGGTAAAGAGGTGTTCAAATCACCAAAAATACAGAATGCAAATTTAAAAAATTCTGTGGAATCACCTCACAGTCATCAAATTAATTTTTCTTAAGATGGGAAAATTTAGTACTGAATAATAGCCTTGGAAAGGCAGGTTAGGAGATCTGTAAATTGGCTCAACCATTCTAGAAATCAACTTGGAATTCTATAACAAATTCTGTCTACACCTTTTGCCTCAAAGATTTCATTAAATAGGTTAAAAGTTTCTGCAGTTGGGTGTGAATATACTCCTACGTATAATGATATTCAAAGCAGCATTATTTGTTATAACAAGCTAAATCTTAACATACTTTATTCAAAACTTAATTGTTTATTTAAGTTCTTAAATGCATAGCCCTGATGCTCTTTATTCATCTACTTCACCTTGTTATAAGGGCCACTCCGTTCTCCTGAAGATAACGTAAATGAAAGAGGCCTCTTCTTAAGGATGCTCGTTCTTCTTCTCTTTTTCCTAGTAGGTCTCACCTCCACTGTGTCCTTGTATTGTGCTTGGATGTTGAAAACCCCTTTCACTTCCAACGGCAAGTGGTCAATGAGAACTTCTAAGACAAAGAACGCTGAGGCAGTACTGTTCCATGCAGGAGTAGTTACTGGCAGCCCTTAACCTCCATTTAAGAACTGCTGCCCTTATTTCCCCTTATTACTCCTACTAGAAAGGCCTGGTTGTTGAGTTCACTTTTGCTACTCATAGGTCTAGATCCTCTTTAATGGCCTCTTTATCAGAAACTCGGCAAACAGCCATGACAGTGCTTGCTATTGGAGGAAAGAGAAGAGACCCAACACTTCTCCCAAAACAGACCAGAATCTAGTCTGAGATTCCACATTAACCTTTATATATTCACAGTTCTGACATGAGTGTAGTATGCACAGCTAACCCATTTCTCTTCTTCTTTGGCCTGGGTTTGGAAGAGATTTGCGATTTTTTATTGTAGTTTCAGGAAGACAAGGTGTAGGGAAGAGGTAAACCTTTTACTGAGGTCTTGTTGGGTTCCTCTGGGAAGACTGAAGTGATGTCTTTTCTTTGAGAAAAGATTCTGCAAAAAATAAAGGAAAATTCAATGAGTTTATTTCTTCCTTCTCTTTAGAAGTGCTATGGCCAAACATAGGAAGGTAGGACAGCTGTGTTGCTGCAGGGGCTCTATGATGGGGTCAAACATACTAGTTTCAGTCTTCAGCAGCTGACAGAACCAGGATAACCTTATCTTCCCTCTACTGAATGGGGGACAATAGGTATTTTAGGTTAGGACGATATTAGCTGTCCCTTATTCTTTTCCTGCTTCATTATATTTATTTTCTACTTTGAACTAGTCACTGTGGAAAATGAAATGGTTGAGGGAGGAACACTTATAAAATAGAACCGAAAGGTAACTCCTACTTAAATGACAGAACAAAAGCCCTGAGTGACTTGATCTAGTTCTCTTTTTCCTTTTCTAGACCATGATGCAAACCTTTTAAAGAAATTATTTATTTTCCTTAAATACAAGACTAGAGCAACTGAAACCAAGAATTAGTCATTGTTTATTGTAATCAGTTCAATAAAGCAGAAAACTACGGAGGGATGGGGAGAATGTGAGAGGCCAAATGGAGAATGAAGAACAGGATGGAAGGGTGGGAAGAGTGTTGGGACAGAAATGGAGTGGTTAGAATCCTACCAAACTGGACCCCAAGGCAATAATTCTGTACCTGCTTTATTCCCCTAGGGCTCCATCTTGTGAACTTGACACATTTCCTTCTGGGCAAAGGGAAAGTCTGTTTACAACTCTATTTTAAACATTTATTTTTTGTCTTTATAAAATGTTAACTTCAAGTTAGTGGTTAACTAGTCTGAACATACTTATTGGGAATATTGTTCAGAGTGGGAGATAATGGGGGAACATATCATTTTACAGAAAAAATTGAGGTCATTCATCATGAGCTGCTTCTTATCTGCTCTTCCTCTTCTCCTATCACTCAGATGCAACTATCTCCTCTTTCATCCCACTCTCACATGATAAAATAACCTTATTCTTTACAAAGGTTAGTCCTTTTACTTGTTCAAGTGGTCCCATTCCAACCTGTCTCCTCCAATAGGATGCCTCGACAGGCATCACTGTTTTTTCACTGGTTTTCAATTTCATCTGATCTATTGGCTCATTTCCAGACTACAAACATGCCCAGGTCTCCCCCATCCTGAAAGAAAATCCTCATTTGATCCTTCCATCCCCACTAACTGTAAGTTTTCTGCCCTCTGTAGCTAAATTCCTTGAAAAGATCGTTTACAATAAACGATTCCACTTTCTCTCCTCTCACTCTCTTCTTAACCTCTTACAAGCTAACAAATGTACCTCCCATATGTGCCCTGGGTCTTAAGAGACTTCAGCAGAAGATGTATGATTTATGATAAAATAAATGCCTGTAGGGATTGGGTCAAAGAATAGTATGGTTTTGAAAGTATATACATTCAAGGGTATTAAGATAAAATGTGTCTTCAGGTTCCCATGCACTGTACCACAGGCAATTACTTCCATTTCCTACCTCGTGTCCTGGCTTTTTTTTTTTTTACCCCAAACCCAATCTCCCTATTGTACAAACAGAGAATCCAAGAATTCTCCAGAATCACTTTTCTCTATAAATCTGTTCTTTTAAATTTCCACTCACCCTTCCTCTTAACAATTTACCAGCCCAAAGAATTATAAGCTTTACAAGGCTAGATAATTGTGCAAAAGGAATTCTGAGTCTTGAGGTACCTCAAAAAGAGAATTAATCTACCTGACATCAGCAAATGTGAGTTGAGACTGACTCTATCACTCACTATCTCTCTGATTTCTGGCAATCAGAACACCACTGTGGTCTGAATTTCCCCTTTGTAAAACAGTTATTAATAATTACCCTATTTTCCTACTTGAATTTTTCCTCAGCATTTGTCTAATAGATGCCATAAATGGAATCATTCTGTCATATAAAGCATTAAAATAAACCATTTATAATTTGTTCTACTTGGCTTTAAATAATCAGCCATAGAGAGAGATGGAGGTCACAAAGTCAGATTCAGTGATGAGTAAGAAAAAACTATCTCAATTAATAATGTCTTTCTTCTAGCTTCAGGCTATTTGATATTTTAAAGTGACTATCTCCTTTTGCTTTCAAGCTTCTCTGTACTTTAACTATTGCAATCATCCTGTTAAGATAGGAGTAAAAAGCACTGTCACTTTTTATTTTCTCTTTTAAATAGTACATTTTCAGATTCTTAAGGCAATCAACTGAGGAAATGAGTAGTTAACAATTAGTCTTCCTGAATTCCAAGATGTTGATCTTAGGAAGATTTTATCCATGTCCCTCTGGGACAATCACTAGAGGGAATGATGGCTCTGTTTGACAATCTGATGTCCCTTTTCCTCCTTAAAAACTCATTTAAGGATACTTGTTAAAGCATCTACCTGTATTATCCTAACTTTTATAAATCAGTAATGTTGATTGCTTTCTACACATACACATGCAGGTATATATGTAATTTTACTTCTGGTTAAGAGGTGACTTTCTTTTCTTCACTTATACTAAGCAATGAAAGAGAATGTTGCTTCTACCCCCTTTCAACACCAGTAAAAAAAATTCTGTGCTTGCACACTTGTTTTCTTTAAGGTATTTTCCCTTGTTACTCTAATCCAAAGCATGATGAAAGAAAACCTGAAAACTGTTTTTACAAAGAGACATGTTTTACTAACAGTTACTAAGAGTAGATAACTAGATTCCCTACTAAGCACAGTATCACTTATTTATTGTATACCCCCTTATATACAAATATGCTTTAGTATTTGTCTGACAGTTAGAAAACCCTTATATTGGAATAGGGAAATAATTGTGTGCATCTTTGTGCTCTATAGTCATTATATTCATCAGTTACCTTCATTTTCTAAGACTGATCAGTCTCTGGTTCATCTGAAAAATGCCTCCCTCGAATCCTGGAACTGAAAGCTGATAACACTTTTCTTCCAAAGAGCTGGGTGCAAAGTTAAATGCTAAGTTTACGTGCTGACCCCATAAGGCTCATGGATAGAGTTCTTTGAAGTGAGAAAAGAATAAGAAACTGACAGGGCACAAACAGGAATAAACTTATTTCTTCATATGAGGAAGGACCAAAGTCCAGCCTCTTCATCAATGTGATCATAGAAGAGCTGCATGGTATGCACACTTTAAGGAGTAAACTCTATCATAATATTCTGAGGCATTACACATAAATAAATATGAAGTTTCTTCCCCCCCAGTATAGCCTTATCTTCTCTAATTGGTTGGGTCCATTCGAAGCTTGTCTCCATGTCTGGTTCAAACAAATGAGACTAGCAGATGCTATGAAAGGAGGAACCCTCCCATTTCCTCCTATTAGAACAGGAACTCCTTGAGAGCAGGGACTGGCTAACCTTTCTCTTGGAATCCCCTGAATTTATTATTAGCACATTAATTTTCACATAGCAAATGTGCAGTTAACAGCTGTTTTTCATTCGTGTGTGCTATGGACTGTAGGAGAGCCAAGCAGCCCTGGCCTGTAATGCAAGTTACAATGTGGCTGGATGGGTGACACTGTGGCAGGGAAAGTCTATTTCTCTTCACGAGGCAGCCCCAACCGATTCTTTACTCTTTCCATCTTAAAGAACTGTGGAGCAAAATGATTTCCACGGTGATACAATGTTTCTTTACCTTGACCTTCTCCTTTTATCCTCTTGTCCTTCCCCCAGTGGTCCTAAATGCTCAGGACGACTTTGTCTTGCTGGTTTAGACTCTCACTTTCTTCATTGTGGCCCCAATTTTGGTAGATATTACTTTTTCATTTGTAATATTTTTTAAATTAGGAATTAATGCTCTTTTACCCCTTGTTCAATACTTTATCTAAGGATCTCTAAAGTTCGAAAACCAAACTGTGGAAGTAATTGTCTGTTGTGATCATTCTGTAAATGAATCATGGACTCTGGTTGATTTCTCTTGAGAGACTGAGCATCTGTAATTCTTCTGTTTCCTCAGAGCATTCTTTCAGGATGATCTCAGCAGCTGATAGATGATGGATACACTTTGGGGAAGAGGATCTTCCCTTATGGACCCTCAGTTCCACATCATAAATGTGACTCCAGTCCGGCATCAGTCTTCCAAGGAATGGTCACTCTCTTCATCGTTCACACTAAGTAGCAGATGCTTCTGACTGGCTGATTTTTGGTCTTGGAGAGTAAAGAGACATGAAGAAACAGTAAGAGGAGGAAGTCTTATTTTCCTGTTGTTTCTCAATGATCATCTCCTAATTGGAGTCATGAAGGCCTAGAAATACTCCTTTGACACTCCTGGGAAAGAGAATGAATAGTAAGTCAGTTTTACTTATTGGTGAACTATCTGCCTTGAAAGGTCAAGAATGGATAGGAAAGGTAGACATCTACTCTCTCTTTTAGCCTTGCTCAGGTTTCCCATTTGGGGATTTCTTTCCTCCCACCTCATCCTGTGAGCCTAAAAAAATGTAATTCTTAACAGAATATTCTACCTTTTCTGTTCCACATCCTTGACAGAAAATCTACCCCCACCCATTAAAGAATGTTTTCTTTTGATGTTGGGACAGGAAAATCCATTCAGTGCTCTTGAGTCTCTTCCATGATAGCCTTAACCAAACCTCCAACAACTTCACTCCTTCAACACACAAGTTTTACTTATTCTTTAATTCATGCTAAGAAGTGATAATGGGGCCCCTTGCATTACAGAAATAGTAATCACTGAAACTTGTGATTTAACCAAGCCTCTCTGAGCTTTCCTTGTTCCCACAAAGTATTTCTGGTATGAAAAAAAGTCAAAAAATGTTACACAGATTTTCCAGATCACAGGGCTCCACACACCTAACATGATGTGTAAGGGTTAAGTGTATAGTGTCACACTAGGTTGATGTGTCCATTAGTTTTGTTTAACTATTTTTTCCTCATTAAAAAAAAAAAAACTTTCACAAGAGACTTCTTGTTGGGGATACAGGGAGGAAATATTCATAAATAAAGATAATATAAAACCAAAATATAGAGATAAAAATTAACTTAAAAAAATAGTGTCCATGAACTGGATTCAGATTTCTGGACCATAACTTAACTTATGGTAATGTAAGACTCTTGGTCAGAAAGTGAACTGAATGAAGTCTATTAAGAATGTGTTCGCCTGTTTTCTTTCAAATCTAATCAAAAGGCTTCTAAATCCTAGTTCTAAATCTGAGGGTCCATGTATGAGTTTCAGGGAATTTGTAAACTTGGATGGAGTAAAGATTTATTTCCACTAACCTCTGACTAGCATTTACTTTGATGATTAATTAAAAAAAACACTAATCTGAGAAGACGTCTGTGGGTTCCTTCACCAGGCTGTCAAAGAGGACCACAGCACAAAAAAAGCTAAGAACTCTGGCTTTCAAATTAAAAGAAGATAGGAAGAAAACTATCCACGTGTATCTATTAAGGTAAAAGCTAATGAAAAAGATTAGTAACTGGGATTCCCAGAAGTTCACAGACCACAAAGTACATGGAAGGAGTCAGAACTAAAACATATATCCTCAAGTTTCTGTACTTGAATGCACAAAATTTAGGTAATTAGCAAAATGAACTATAAGTCCTAACACCTAACCGGAGCCAAATCAGCATGGGGTGAGTGGGGCAATGTACCACGTAAAGCAAATATACAGAGCACCAAACTGTTCCTCTAGACCTTCAGGGGTAGTCAGTGTCAACAAGAGGGCTCCTCCTATAAATGCTATTCATCTACCACAGCCAATCCTCCAGGGCCTGGGGAAATCTGAGCAGACAGCTATTTATCTCTTGTCACTACAGCTCCAACACCCCAGACCTTCTCCCTGCATCCCCCAGCCCAAGGCAATACAGGGAAAGGGTTTGAAGGATGAGACTGGGAGGCACCCAGTCCTAAAACAGGAGTTGTGTCTTAGGAGTAAAGGCAGTACACGTTTTGCCTGGGGCCTGTGGGCAGGTTGACCACTCTTTTGTCTGAGGTGAGTCCTCCCTTATCAGCATAAATGTGGAGAGATGGCTTTGAGGATCATGCTTGCACTGACTAGGTAGGATATAGGTAAGTAATGAAGATGGATAAGTAGACACAAGAGCTTCAGACATTTTTTGTTCCAACCTAGATAAGTTAGTTGGTCAATTAGCATTTATTAAGTACCTACTACATGGGTATACTGGTAAATGTTTAACAATTGGTTCTCTGAAAAGACACTTTAAAATGAATTATTAACATTTTCCTCTATCATTTATATATAGTTATCCCTTCCACATCGTGACTTTCCCCGTTAAGTCTAGAAAATCAACAAAACAATAAATCAGCTCAATTTGGAGCATCTGTAGATTTCTGATACATAAACACTCAGAATGAAAATTTGACAATCCACTTGAGAAACCTTAAGCACTGCAGCCAGGTGGAAAGTAATTTAAATGGAAAATCTTTCATATTCATTAACAGGCCATGTAACCTACCCAGGTCACATAGAAGCCTGAGTTACATGACTATGAGTTGCATGGAGCCTGTGGTGGGAGGTGTTTGCTGAATGGGTAGAACAGGAAGAGGTGGAGCTGGAGCAGACTGAGAAGAAATTAGTCTTCAGAGGAGTCTGAGCTAGGAAGGATGCAGGCAAATAGGCAGCTGGCTAGCAGAGTGATTTTGTGACTGTTTGTGATTTTGTTTAATGAACCTGCTTTGTGGGAACCCTAGCAGGGGAAAGGTTTGGGGATGTCCTCTGCATGGTTATTGTGTACAGATTTTTGTTACCGTGATGGATCTGGGTCTGAATAAATGTTTTGGTTCTGCCTTCCATGTGGAAAGTCTGTGTTATTTTGCGATTCAGAACTGTGGCATGACATTCATGGCTGCTGTGGGTTCTGTGAATATTGCATTGGTGCTACACCAGCAAATCCCTGCCTAATTGCCATCTTAACAATAATTGGTTTTTTAAAAAGGGATCATGGAATGCATCTCCTTTCTTTTATAAACAGACCAAAAAAAACCTGTACACTCCAAGTCTCACTAGCATTTGATCCCACCATTCCACTGAAACCGCTCTTTCCGAAGTTATCAACGTCTTAACTTACAAACCTGAAAACATTTTCTCCGTCCCTAGTTTTCTTTGAAGATTTTGCCCCTTGTCCATCCTCTCTTCTCCTTGAGCTTCTGTGAAATTATTCCCTTCCACATGTCTTCTACACATCCTTCTCTCGCCTCCTTTGCTAGATCATCGTGTATGTCTTGCCACTTTAATCTTGCATTTTCCCCAAAGATCCATAGTGGGTTATCTGGTCTTTTCCCTCTACTTCCACATACTGATGAGTTCATCAACTGTTAATCAAATCATGAATCAAAAGGATTCAAATATCTTTTGGAAGGTGTGACGATATTAGGAGACACCGTTTTCCAGAGCTAAGGCCCAGCAAGTGAGCTGTGCCTGAGCTTGGCATAACAATGATCCTTTGCATTTACCTCTGGATGATCTCAGCCGCAGCAACATCCAAGAACTGCTTCACCTAACGAACCTACTGCTTTGAGCAGCACCAAGGTGTTCTCTGAGCTCAGACAAACTCCTTCGGAATCCGAGTTCCCGTCAGGAAGCTCTGCTAAGAATCAAACCTATCTGGCTGTAGTTGCTACCTGTCCTTGTCAGAACTCTAGCTCACAACCAAGCTGCGGTGTGAGTACTGAGATCTCCCCCAGCTGCCTGATCCGATCCACCTCCCTGCTTGCAAGCCACCTCTCACTTTGCAGTTAAACCTCTGGGGGATTCCTGTCTCCCCTGCTCCGGCTGGGCATCCACGGCTGGGGACATCCACGGCTGGGGGCATCCACGGCTGGGGGCATCCGCAGGCTGGGGCATCCACGGCTGGCATCCACGGCTGGGGCATCCACGGCTGGGGCATCCACGGCTGGGGGCATCCACGGCTGGGGGCATCCGCAGGCTGGGGACATCCGCAGGCTGGGGGCATCCACGGCTGGGGCATCCACGGCTGGGGCATCCACGGTTGGGGGCATCCACGGCTGGGGGCATCCACGGTTGGGGGCATC
>JAQQSK010000515.1:0-17790 GCA_028658325.1 Potorous gilbertii
GCTCTCTAAAAGGAGGTACATGTGGGTGGGAGATGAGAAGATCTGTTGGAGGCCATGTGGGGCTGCCACCACCCCATGCTGAGCCTTGACTGGGTTTTGTCACCTGTTGTGGGGGGGCATTTTGCTAGCTGCCTGCCTAGCGATAAGGCAGTTCTTCTTTCCCGGGATGCAGGATGGTGAAGGCAGCCCAATGAAAATGGTAATTGCTGTTCTTTTCGTGTTTCTAGATTTCTTTTTCTTCTTTCAATGTTTCTGACCCCACAGAAGGGAGCCCGCCTTTTTGGCCAGACAGTCTCTCAAAAACTCTTACATTCTTGCCCAAAGAGATCCTTCCACTGGTCTTCTTGTGTGTTAATAGTGCCTTTCTCTCTCTTTGCCTAAGCCTAAAATCCACTTCCTACTTGAGGGAAAAAGAGAGGTGTGGAGAGTCATGCCCCCAGAAGGTAACATTGTTAGACTTGGGACTGAAAATAAAGCTGTCTTTTGTGGCCTGGAGCCCTTGTTCCCAACCTGGGCACCTGACAGGAAGGATTCAAGTTAAGTGCTCCAGCCCACCCCACCCAGACAGGTGACGTCTAGTGTCTTTGGTTAGAATCACCCACAGGTGTAGCATTCCAGGGCATGTGGGAAGCTGTTTTGTAGACAGCTCGTTCAGAGCTTTATTTTCAGAGACTTTCCCCTCTTCCCACCTCCCTGCTGTCCCCTACCCCCTTCTCTCTCCTGCTTATTGATCTCCTGGACTCCCAGGTGCCCTTTCAGTCATTGCCCTTGTAGTCCTCTCAGTGCCACACTGACATCCTCTTGTGGACGGTGGAGATACGTTGGAAATGGTGGTAATGGAGCTAGGAGGCAGCGTGCCTTGGTTTCTCCATCATTCTGCTGTCTCCTCACCTGCTTCTTGTGCCAGTACTTTGCCCTTTCCCCTCCTGTCAGCCAGGTTCTGTGCCTCTCCATACCCCTTCTCAGGCAGGTCCACTGGGGAATGCTGAGGGGCAAAGTCTGTAAATACTTAGATGATCCAATAAATGAAATGGTTTAGACAAAAAGAAAACAAAACCCTTGACTTCTTCTGGGCCAGTTTCAGATTCTTGGGGTGAGGCTCTAGTGTTAAACCACTTGAAGGCTGAAGCACGTGAAGGCTGAGGGGTCCACACAACATGGCCCTATGGCCTTGTAGACCAGGAAAGTTTATCCCCAAAGGCCTGAATACAACCAAGTACTTTTCAGCAGCCAGGCCCCAGTACCTACCTGGAGCATCTTACTCAATCAGTAAACATTTAATGAAGTCCTACTGTGTGCCAGGTACTAGGCTGCTGGGTGTGTGGGTGTGTCTGGCCTTTTGGCACCTTCTTCCCGGCCCCAGATGGGCTGCTGGCAGGTTGAGGATCCTAGCTGGGATACCTCGTCACAAGCTTCTTCCTCTCTGGACTGTGAGGGCCCAGAGCAGCAGATGGGAGGCCTGCTCATTGTTGGGAGCCCTGTGGTCTTATTTCAGGAAATTTCTGTTAGAGAAGCCTTCTGCCATCAGGCAGTCTGTCCAGCAGCCTTTCGGTACTTACTATGTGCCCAGCACCATGCTAGACTGTTAGCTGGTGCTTCAAGGGTTGGAACTTTGTGCTCAGGCCCAGAGTAGCTGATTTCCTTGGATTCCCCCAGGTCCAGCTGATTGCACAGCACTAGACGGAAGCAGAATGACCGATGATGGAGAATTTGGATCAAGGATCACGTATGATTTTAAAGCCAGTTCAGGACTTCTCACAGGATGGATCTTTCTGGGTGCTGGTTGTGCTGTGTGACCCCTAGAGCAGACTGGTCCCCATAGAAGGTTCATTTCCTTCAGGGCATCTCTGGGTGGCTTAAATGCCCTCTGCTTTTCTATTTGGGGAGCCCAGTCGTTAAGCTCTCTCTCCCTCTCTCTCTCTCCTTACCCCTTCCTATAATTGCCCATTTGGGTCTGCATCTTCTAGGGAAGGCCGTGAAGCTGTTGGGCAGAAGCCAGTATGTAGTGGCTTTTGTGGCAGACCCTCCCTAGTAGCCCAAGGACGTTGTGGTTTTGTTCAGGTCTCCCTCATCTCTCCTGTCCTCCCCAGCTTGTCTCTTCAGGCTCTGCTGAGCAGCAGTCTTCAATCACCAGCTGCCGAGTAGACATTCCCACCTGTTTGGAATTCCTGTTCTGTCGAGATGCTCGTAAGCATCTTCAATGCAACAGGTCCACAATGGAGCTTGGCATTTCACTGCTCCCAGCTCCTGCATCCCACCCCTCCTGATTTCTCTCTAGGTTCAGCGCCACCCTTCCAGTTTTGTAGATGCGTTCACCACCTCAGTCACCCTCCAGTGTCCACTCTCCTCTCCCATATCCTGGGCGGTGACAGCCCCTTTCTTGGCACTCAAACAGCCACCACCCAGTCAACACTCATCCCCTCTTGCTTAGATTATTACAATTCCACCTTCCCTGATTCCATCCCCCTATCCCATAGGATCATCCTATAATTAGGACCCCAGACTTCCTTGGTTCTAAGTTATAACTACTAAATTGAAAGCTGCAGGAGGACAGGGACCGGGACTGTTACTTTTCTGTACTTTGTACCCCTCTTAGTGTAATGCAGAGGCATACAGTAGGTGCTTGATCAGGTTCATAACTTTAAAACGAACCTACCTGCTATGAAGAAGTTTGGAGCACTGGATGGCAAAGATCAGGGGAAATTTGGGACAGTTGGTGCCCAAGAAAACTGGTCTGGCAGCTTCCCAAAGACTCGGTGCCAAGTAAGGCAGGGTCTTTCAGAAAGAATGTCAGGCCTTTAGCCAGGGAATGTTTCCAGGAAAAGGATTTTGTGAATGATTCCCTTGAGTGAGAAGGTCACTCCATCTGGAGCCCAGGGCCCTGAGCTATTGGCCTCTGTTAACAGCCCACCTGGGGCCTGGAAGAAGGTGCCAGAGGTGCCACACCCCAGCAGCCCAGTAAGTCCTTGAGCAAAGCCCTGCCTCAGAGAATGCTGGCTATCTTTCCAGATCTGACTTCTACCTTTCTCCTCAAACTCCCTTACCCATGTTCATTTCACATAAACTTGGTGTTGTCTTCCTTGTCTGAGTGGGAGCTCCTGGGTGTGGGGGGAGTGGCTCTCATGGTTACCTCTGCTATCCCCAATACTTAGCTCACTGATTGTTGTTGCACTCTATATCATGCCTACCTTGTGCCAGGTGCTTTGCTCAGCACTTTACAGATGTTATCTCATTTGATTCTCACAAGAACCCCATGAGGTCAGTGCTGCTATTATGCCAGTTTTACCACTGAGAAAACTGAAACTGCCAGAGCTTAAGTGACTTGCCCAGGGTCACACAGCTTAGAAGTATCTGAGACAGAACTTTGTGACTCCATGGTGCTGCCAGCCACCTCATTGGATTCTTTTGTTTCTGGACCCCGCCCTCCATCATCATTTCTCTCCAGTGTTCTGTTTCTTCCTATCTCCTGACTCCTTCCCTGCATCCATGTCCACAGCTCTCGATTGGTTATGCTGTCCTTGCTAGCTGCCCTCCATGAGCTCTCCCCTCCTTAGCCAGACCTTCACTTTCCTCTCATCTGAATCTTCTGCAGTCTGGCTTCTGCCCTCATCATTCCACTGAAACTGTCTTCTCCAAAGTCCATTCTGAAATGTGACGTCCCTTTCTCACAGCTCATCCTTCAGGATCTCTCAGCATCTTTCCAGTATTATCTCAGTCATTCTTTTAGTGGGGGAGCCCTTATTCACAGATGTGTGTGTGTTCATCCTTTGTTGCTGAAGCAGACCATGCCATCAGAGAAATGATGACATGACTTGCACTTGACTTTGTTTTGAGTGAGGGAGGGCTGTGCAGGTCACCAGCCTCACTTCTCCTCCAGAGTCATCTGAATCCAGTGACCTGATATTCATCAGGATGACTGGAGATGACCCAGGATGAGGCAGTTGGGGTTAAGTGACTTGCCCAAGGTCACACAGCTGGTGAGTGTCAGGTGTCTGAGGTGAGATTTGAACTCAGGTCCTCCTGACTCCTGCCATGGTGCTCTATCCACTGCACCACCTAGCTGCCCACATTCACATGGGTATGTACCAGACACATGACAAATACTTTTTAGCATTTTGACAGTTAGAAACGAGCTCATGTAGACTGTGACCACTTGAGCTGAGGCAGGGATGTGGAGAGAGAGAGAGAGAGCAATCCAGGCCTGAGGGACAGGTTCCCCCCCCCCCCCACAGCCCCAGTCCTGGGAGCCTCCCAGCTTTGAGGATAGCTGGGTTAGGGAAGGTGGCCTTGCCAACTCCCTTCTGCCTTCCTGGTTCTGTCCTTAGGAGCCCAGCAGGAAAACTGAAATAACTTGAAGCTGGCTAACCTTTCCCCCTCCCCCACCTCCAGGCTATTTCCTCATTTATTGTCACCCTGTTCTTCCAAGCAGTTCTCATTGGGAACAATTTGAACCTTTTATATAATACCCCTTTTTGTAAAATAAAAAAATTGTCATGCCTTCCCACACTTTCTGAAACAATCTATGCAAAACAAAATGTCTTAGTTTGTGTTTTATTGAAACAAAACCAAGAATTTATTAAACATATCTTTTTAAACACATCTTAAGGATAAAATAACAAAATCATGAAAATCCTCATGCAGCACCATTCACTTCCATGTCATAGATTTGGAGATCTTGCCCAACCCTCTCCGAGGCCCCATAGAAAGTGGCAGAGGAAGGATGGGAAACTGAGTCCTCAGATTCCAGATCTAGAGGTCTTTTCCCTGAAGCCAAAGGTGAACAGTAAAACCCAGTGGCAGTAGGTGTCCCATTTGGAACATGGACTTTGCCAGATGCTGCGGGCAGGAGTTGGTGAAAGGGACGGGTACTGTTGCTTTACCTCCAAGCAGCAGCCTCAGCTGTCCACCAACTATGCTTACTTAACCCAGTCTTGGAAACTTCCATCACCCAAGGTTGGAATTGGAGGCATCAGAGAAACCCAGAGAATGCCAATGCCTGGGCTCTTGGTGCCAGGGAACCCTCTGTAGGAGATGGAATGAGTTCTGGTTTCCCTCAAAGGAGGAGAGTCATGAATGCTTCCCCTTTCTCCCAGTCCCATGAGCACCTCTGAGACTGGGAGGGGACAGTACCAAGACTGCCCATTGGGTACAGCAGAAGGCAAGGGAAGGATTGGTGACCCACTGCCCACAAACTGGCAGTGTTGTCTGTCAGTCTCACTGTTGTTGACTTTGATTCAAACTTGGTTTGAGTTAAAGTAAGTGGCTGACTGTATGTATGTGGGAGTTGTTTTTATTGACCGTTGTTTTGTGGTGCCTTCCTTCCAAGGAGTACCCATCCCTTCACTTGGGGCCCTTCTTCTTGCTCCTTTTGACCCACTTCCTGCCTGCCTAGTTTCAAGACCACCATGCTCAAATACTGCCAGCACCTCCAGGAGGTTTCTCAAAAAGTCATGCTTTTTGCTCCGTCACCCTCCCTACACTTACTGGGAAGCCGCAGGCTCTGGCGCCCTTGTAGTTAGGAAGCTTTAAGGTTCTTCTGTCTTTGTAGGTTTGGACAGGTCCACCTCTGTGAGTCTTTCCTTCCTCCTTTGTCCAACAGGGTTCCCCATGTGGTGAGACTCCAAGGAGGCAATGGGTAGAAATGCTCAGGGAGGGCTCACAGGATCTTTCCTGGGTGAAGGCACTCATCTTCTCCCTTCCCTTCCGACCCCCATCTGCTACCTCCAGGTAGAGTGTGGAATGTGTGCAGACTCTGGGTTGTCAGGGACCGTGGAGGTCACCCTTTGGTTCTCACAGGTTCATCAGTCGCCACCCACCACACCCCAGGCTGTGCTTCCTAAGTCACCTCTTCCCATCTGACCCAATCCTGGTTTCTTCAAATCCAAACTTAGGCGGCATCATGAGCTCAGGGTTCTTACCAATCCTGATTTCCTGCCTGTGGACATTTTCTAGCCTCTTAGTGTCCTTTCTAAACTGTGGAATCAAGAAGCAAGCGTGCCACCTGGGGCATGACCAGGCAGATGGGGGGCAGCAGGAATGTTGCCTCCTCAGTCCCAGCAGTGACAGCGCAAGGTTGCCTTGGCTTTCTGGGTCAGTGTGTCATAGTGAACTCAGGTCATTTGAACCATCAGGCCTTTGCCAAGTGAACTGCTTTCCAGCCACATCTCATTTCCTCATTTCCTCCTGTCTTACCTCTACCTCCCAGAATGGAAACTTCCTTTCAGGGCCAGCTCACACGCTGCTTCCTCTGGGAAGTCCTCCCTGATTTTCTCAGCTGAGTATTCTCTTCTTCCTCACTTGACCTTGTGTATCCTCACAGTAGACAATAAGCTCTTTGAGATCCCAGCGCGAGACACCGAACCTTGCACGTTTGTGGTTGCTGTTCAGTCATGTCTGACCCTTTGTGACTCCAGTTGGGGTTTTCTTGGCAGAGATCCCAGAGAGGTTTGCCATTTCCTTCTCCAGCTCTTTTTACAGGTGAGATGATTTGCCCAGGGTCACACAGCTCTGAGGCCTGACTTGAACTCCAGTCTTCCTGACTCCAGGCCCTGCATTCTATCCACTGTGCCACATAGCTGCCCCCTTACATCGGTGCATTTTTGTTTGTTGAATTAAATTGTTTTCTCAGTGATGGCAAAGGATTAGATTTGGGGTTGGGTTTTTTTCCCATATTAAGTTGCTTGAATGAAAATTAGTGCTGATAGGGTTTCTCTGAAACTTTTTTCTAGGAAAAAAAATTCAATAGGAAACTCCCACTCTTAGAATTGTGGTGGGCAGAAAACAGGAATTTGTCATGGAAGTTGCCATCATGTTCTTTGCATTGCATGTTGCAAACACTCCTCCATCACTGTGTAGATTTAGTTACTGCCCAGCCACATATTGTGATTATGAAGCCTAATTTTAAACTCAGATTGAAAAAACAACTAGCCTAGATAATTGGGTTACTGGGTGTCTGGAAAGTGGTCAGCCCACATCAGCCTGTTTGTCTCTTCCTACCTCCTGTCAAGTGCAGCTCTAGGCCATGCCGACATTTTTACTGAACTGGAATCACCCTGCATTTTCGTTGAAAAAAGTGGATGTCGTTGCTGTCTCCCTCCTTCCCCGCCTGCCCACCCGTGCTTGCAGGGAGAACTTTAAAGCCTCATGGACCTTTGTTCCAGGAAACTTCTCGGCAATGCCTATGAAAACTTCAGCTGTGCTGCCCTATCTTCTCTAGTTGTACGCATGGAGTTTTCATCAAGAATGCAGCTTTCTTACCAGGTCACTCTTTTCCAAACTCTTAATCCTAGATTACTTCCACTTGCTTTCTTCACTCCTGCTCACGTGTTGCCAAACAAAACTGGAAGAAATCACAAGACCATATGGACTAGGTCCGTTAGAAATTTTTAACAATTAATTTCAAGTGGGCCCTCACTACATACAGCAAGACAGTTTTTAAGTTATACCCTGACTCTCCTATTCAATACAGCAACTGTTCCAAGCCTTCTCTTTTCTCCTCAGGTGTCCCACAGCAGCTCTATCCTCCCTTCCGATAGGGACTTCACCTCATACTTCACGGAAGAAATACAAGTTGTTAACCAAGGGAAGAGAAGCCATTGTCTTTTCATTTCACGTCTTTCTGACTTCATCTCCCCGCAGTCTCTTTTTTCATTTCAATCTTTGATGAAGAGGCAGTGCCATCACACTGTGTGCTCACCATCCTCTCTCTTTCTGTCTTTAGCAAACTGCCTCCACTCTCTAATCCTCAGCCTCTCTCTTTCTACTAGTACTTGCTCGGCTAATTACAAACATGCTCATGTCTCCTCCATCCTTAAAAACATTTCACTGGATGTTGCCATCGTCACTAGCTTGTCAGCTTATAGTTCTCTTTCCCTTTTCATCCAAAGTCCTTGAAAAAGCTGCCTTTTCTCACTCCACTGTAAAAAAAACCTTCTACACTCTGGCTTTTGTCACCCTACCCAAACTGCTCTCTCCAAAGTTTTTGGTGAAATCCACTAGCTCCTTGTCAACCCTCTATCCTTCTTGCCTTCTTGACAGCTTTGGACAGTCATTCACCTGATCTTTTGGGATATTTCCTCTTCTCTGCATTTTGATGACACTTCTCCTCCTGTGTCTCTGACACACTCCTCCTCATAGTTGGCCATTGCTGGATTTTCATCCAAGCCCTGCCCACTGACTGTGGGTCTCTTTTCGTTGTCACTCTCCTGCTTGGTGAACTCATCAGCTCCCATGGCTTTCATGGTCATCTCTATTCAGAGGATTCCCAATCTCCCTATCCAGCCTCAGTATCTCTCTTGAGCTCTCTCTGAACTGTCTTTGAGACATCTAGAACTAGACGTCCTTTAAGCTTCTGAAGATTCCTGTTTTACACAGACCTGGTTATCTGTACTTTCAGCATTGAGGGCACCACCATCCCTCCAGTCATTCAGGTTTGTAACTTTGGTGTTGTCCTCCCTCTCACTCCCCTCACATATCCAGTCTGTTGTTAAACTTGTTTCTGCATATGTGTTCTTACAGTAGCCTCCCCTCCCCCATATGGAGCAAGTATTTATTTTCCATACACAAAACAAATTCCACAAGACACAAAATTGGATTCAATCCATTTACTCAGTTATTGTTACACTTTTTTTAGAGGCTGCTACGTCAACTGCATACGACTATAAAAGTCCGTTAGGGGGCTCCTGACCAGGCCCCATACCATCCAAACAGCTTCTGGTCTGTGTCTTCTGTTCAAATGGGCCAAGTTTGGAGTGGTCTTCTTTGCGGCTCATCTTCTCCATAGATGAAGTAGAGGGGGACTCCTTCCCTTATTCCCAGTCGACTTTAATCAAAAAGACTTGGGAACTCCAACCCTTTTGAACTCATGAGGTTACAGAATTAAGACAAGGTAGCCAAATGGCACAGGAGCCAACTCTTCATGTCTGTGGCACTTTGCAAATGGCCATCCCCTGCTCCGCTCTGAAAGCACTGATTTGTCTGTCACCTCCCCCGCCCCAAATGTGAAGCCCTTCCCAAACTGGCTGCCTCTGCCCTACGTGTTGCCCGTACGTGGAATGTTCTCACTCCTTACCTCCTCCTAGTAAAATCCCTGGCTTCCTTCAGGATGCAGTTTTTTGTTCCTGAACACATGATGTATTTCTTCTTGCCTCCCCTTTCCCTTCTCTGTTATCTGCCATGTTGGAAGCAAGGAGAGTTGGGCTAACCTAGGGCACATGACAGCCCCTGAAAAGAGGAGCACCTTTGGGTGCTAACCTTTTATTGGTTCTGAATCTTCTGTCTCCTTCAAAAATGAGCTCAGGTTCCACTCCCTTCAACCTCTTCCTCTGCTTTTGCCTCCTCTGGCCCCTACTGTCTGGACTGTACCTAACAACACCAGACCGTGTATCCTCACTTTTATGGACATGCCCTATTTCCCCAAACTAGATTACATGCTTCTTAAGGGCAGGGACTATATCTGCTTCTGTAGTGACTGTCACCAGGTGTCCCAGTTGTAAGTTTTTGGTTTTGGTAAGTTTTGAGTGCAGAGCACACAGCTTCTGGGACAGGTGAAAAATGAGGTCACACAAAGGAAGGGCTACTTTTCCCCTTCTTTTCCAGGATATTTATGGAATGTCTGGGAATGGCCCTGGAGGAGGGAACTACAAGGAGTTCTAGAAACCAGGAGGGAGTAGGAGCCTTTCCTGGGAGAGGCAGAGATCCTGGAGGCCCCCTCCCAACAATGCCTTCTATATTGTTACATTTTGCAGCGAAGGGTCTGGTAGGAAGTTTTACTTCTCTTGCTGTGTTTTCTAGGGCTTTATTTGATTATGATCGGACCCGGGACAGTTGTCTGCCAAGCCAGGGCCTCAGCTTCTCTTATGGTGACATTTTGCATGTCATTAATGCTTCTGATGATGAGTGGTGGCAGGCCAGACTGGTCACCCCCCATGGAGAGAGTGAACAAATTGGCGTGATCCCTAGCAAGAAGAGGTGAGTCTTGTGGGCATGTGTGTGCGTGTGTGTGTGTGGCCCCTGCCTTCCCTTAGGGTTGGGATAAAATCTGGGACCTCAACAGTATGGCTTGGGCTTTGTTTCAGCACAGCTTGTGCTCCATTTCAGGTTCCTTTGGGTACTGAGCACTTTTAGGAGAGGCTACGTGAGTGACAGGAGTCTGAGCCATGCTGGGAAATAACCAGGACTTCTCTCTGACTCCCAAACAGGGTGGAAAAGAAAGAACGAGCCCGATTAAAAACTGTGAAGTTCCACGCCAGGACAGGAATGACTGAGGCTAACAGGGTAAGTGAGCGCGATGCCTTGGGAAATGTGCTGCCAGTGCAATGCAGAGTCTTGTGTGAGGCGTGGGAGAGCAAGGGCATGCCTCTGACCTAAGGTGGCCGACTCTGCGCTTGGAACTGTACTGGCTGATCTTCCACAAAGGAAAAGAACAGATTGGCGTGTCTGAGGCCCACGTGGATTGTTCACCTTCTTTCATCCTGGGCAGATGCTTCTTGAAGTTGCAGTGGAATTGGAGCAGCCTAGAAGCCAGGATGCCTGCGGGCAGACTGAAAAATTAGGGCAAAGAAAACTTGTGGAAGCTTCTGCAGCTCCAAACCGTTTCCTGGCCACAGGCAGTTCCCAAAACACCACTTGTAGCTGGTGCAAGGGCCAGAACCAGTGAGGCGTGAGGGGCCCTCTCCATTCACCCCCTTTCTCCTCCAAGCTTCACAGAGCAGAGAACTCCTGGAGCAGGAACGCTGCCTCTGTCTCTGTAAGTGGCACTTTAGAGCAGGAGCCCAGGATGAGGCCAGGCTGTTCTGTAGGTGCTGGTGAATGCTGTGAGTCTGGACTAGGGAGCTGGAAACTCTTAACATCCATCCCTTCTCTTCCATCAGTCTTCATTGATCTCTTAGAATCCATTTGTGAGAAATTGTCCTTGACTCAGCTCCTCGTCTTCATTTTAATTTTCCTTGCATGCTTTAAAATCCATTGTTCTGTTTTTTTTCTGTCCTCCCCCGCCATCTTCATGTTCTTTCACAGTCGATCAAAACGAAACGTAAAAAGAGTTTTCGCCTCTCTCGAAAGTTTCCATTTTACAAGAGCAAAGAGAACGTGACCCAGGAGAACAACGGACAGGAACGTAAGTAGGGAGAGCAAACCATCTTAGCCCCATGGTGTCTTCTTTTCTTTCCTTCCTTCCTTTTTTAAGAAGACTGGAAAGGGCCAGGGGTCGATGTGTGTGCTCGTGGGGTGGTTGGGGCCAGTCAGCTTCACCTGGGCAGCTGGCTCCGGCTCCAAGGTTCCAGACTGCCAGGCAGGCCCCAGCACCAGAACAGACTGCGCAGTTTGCAGCCATGTTGTAAAGTCTGGTAAAGGGAGAGCAGTCACTGTTGCTCCCCTGACTTCTTCCTCTCACCCTTTCCTCTCTTGCTCATCCAGGACTGCCTTGTTTTTGTATAGGGATGTTAAAGACATCTCCTCTCCTCTATTAATCCTTCTTTTACTGGGGAAGAGATTTGCTCAGGGCCACACAAGTAGGTAGCTGAGTTGGGAATTGACCCAGGTCCTCTGCCTCTTCTGACTTAGCCTACACTGCCACCATCCAGAATGCCATGTACACGACCCTTCTCCAGTATGGGCAGGGGACCCATTTTTTATGGCACATTCTTGTTTCTTCACTGGCGTTAAGGGAAAAATCTTAGCTGTCTGTTCAGATAAAGATTTACTGGGAGAAACAAGTTAGGGGCTGGCAGGACAGGCACAAAAGCAGGCTAATGTACCCAGAAGTTGGCATTCGAAGTCTGCTCCAGACCTCAGAGCTAGATGAAACCCCAGGTCAGACCTACCCAGTGGGTAGTTCTTGGGGCCCAGCTTGGCTCTAGTGCCATATGCAAAGAACCCCTGGAGTTCTAGGCTGGTGGCAATAGGCAAGAGACTGGGGCCTTTGTGACTGATGCTTGTGGGCAGTTCTTTACCATGCCAACATGATACACTGTTGGGGTTTGTACATGGAGCTGCTGTTTGGAGACATTGCCTTGGTACACCACTCTAGATAGAAGTGGCGTTTTTCCATTCCTGTGTTTTCAAATTAGGAGCTCTCGATGGGACAAAGATATTTCCAGCAGAAAAGCAGATTGGGTTGGTTCAGCCCCAAAATTGTAAGGGAAACGCTTGGCTAGAGCCTTGAGCTACCATGGCTCCCATTCTGAGTAGGTGTCCAAGGAGTGCAGAGCCCAGCCTGGCAAGAATGCTGTGTGTCTTTGTGTTCAGAGCCCCGACTCAGCAAGGGGACTTTGGGGCAACTCAGCAAAAACTCTGTGGGCCAGCGGAGGGGGCTGCTTGGTGCCTCCTCTCTAGGGGCTGGGCTCTTCCTTTGGGCGCCATACATCATAGGTCAGCCTGTAAGAGGCCATCGACTTGGATGATGGGTTTGGCCAGAATGCATCAGTGCTAGGTGATTGCTCCCTGGTGTGATGGTTGCTCTGCACAGAGACCCAGCGGGAGACTTTCCAAGACCTCTTGAGCCAAGGTGCCCCATGCCAACCAGGCTGGGGCCCTAGGGGGCCTTGGTACTCTAGCAGACGCCTCTCTGGACCCTAGAAGCTATTTGTGTTGCCTGTGTGGCTCGAGCAGAGCTGTGTGCCTCGCCGGTTTCAGCTCTTCACATGGTTCTGTACACCTGTCACTAATGTTCACTGGGTTCTGTATTCTTTCCCCCCTACCCCATCTTCTCTCTCCAATCTCTTCCTCCTTTCTCTTTTTATTTCCTTGCTCTCTGTGAAATCAGGACTTCCCTGGGTTAAGTGACGATTATTATGGAGCAAAGAATCTGAGTAAGTCAAATTTCCACCCTCTTCACTTTCCCTTTCTGGTGGCATTAGAACAGTGGGGGTTGTGGTGGGGAGGAGAAGGTGCAGCTGGTCGTGGACACCACAGGATGCGTGTCCTCCAAAGCCCATAGGGCCCCCATTCAGAGCTGGCCTTCCCTTTACTGCCTTGAGTGGTGGGTGGAGAAAACTCTTAGAAGTGAACAGGGCTCAAGAAACATTGTTCCAGTGGTAAAGGCCTGGCTTCCTCCCTGAGCAGGGAGGGGAGACAGGGCCACTGGCTGCTTGGTGGAATTTGTTCTTCCACGGCAGAGAAGTTCATAGCTTGGGAGGAAGAGCACCCAGGGGGCCTGGCCCATCTCCAGTTCCTGGAATACCAGTGGAATGGAGGCCCTAAAGGGCTCATACCAACAGTGAATGACTAGGCCAGATTGAGGGGTGTGAGCCCTGACCACATAGAAGGACCAGCTGTTTTGGGTGTTGGCTCTTGGGAAGGTACTGACCTCTTCATTTTGGAAAGTAACTTTAGAGTAGGAATGGAAAAGAGCAAGACATGGGATGGTCAGTTGGCAGTGCCAGTGGTTTGTGCTCAGGTCGCTTGGACCATAGGGGGCACAGGCAACCAATCTTGGGTCCACTTAACACAATCTTATGTCCGGTCCTTTTGGGGATTGTGGGCTTTACTAGGGCAGCACTTCAAGATAAATACCTCTGGGAGACAGTGTGGTCGGGGGAGGGGGGAGGAGGCCACAGCATTCCACAGAACGGTGTTGTCTTGGCTGAAACCATCTCTTTGCCCAGCCTCTTTCTGCAGTCTGTTCATGTCTCATCTTCATGTGCCCATACTGGTGGAAGGGGAGAAAGGGGTGTTGGTGCCAACTGAGATTTGTTTCTGGCTTCTCTGCTTTTGCCTCTTCCACCCCCACGCTGCCCAGTCCACTGATTGTCCCTGTTTGTCCATTCATGTCATAACACGTTCATCTGTCTTGTGGGAGACAAAGCTGACCCTCTTGCCTCGTCCACTCCTGCCAAGCCTGTTTTGTTTGTAGGGCTTAGGGAAGATTTCCTGCCCTATTGGGTATGTAGACTGTTAGCCGTGAAGGAGCTGGGTGAAAAATCTTAGGGGAAGAAACGTTCATGTTGTCTTGGTCTAGAACTGTTATGAAGCAGGGGCCAGGGAGGAAAGCTGGCATTCTCTCTTCATCTGTGTCCAGCCCTGGCAGATTTGCATTAGAAAGAAAATGGATGTAAACCGTGCACCTTGTGGAAGGCCCCTAACCCTAAATGCCAGAGGCCCCACTCTGCTCCTTCTCTCCTTAAGCTGGCTTGGCTTCCACCTCGGCATCTTGTCTCCCAGAGCACTTGAGTTTTGTGACTGTGCTGCGTGTGCCCTCTGAATGGTGTGTTCTCAATTGGAGTCTCTTTCTTGTTGGCTTGCAGAGGGCGTGACGTCCAACACCAGTGACAGCGAAAGCAGTTCTAGTAAGTGTGTGTCTTTCCCATGTCTTGTGGCTTCATCTGCCATTCTAACCATTTTCATTTCTCTGGTGCATGGCTCCTGCTTCTGGTCACCCTGACTGCTCCCCTGTGAAGGCCTGGACATGCTGTGGCCCGTCCCCCTTGTGAGGCTGAAGGGAGGTGCAGGGGCTGGGTGTGGTTGGCAGCTTTCACAGCTGAGGCCACGTGTTGAGGCTTCAAACGAACATTTCCTAAACCCTATTGCATCGCAGCAGGCGGTGTGCTGCCTGGCGCCGTAGAAGTGCACATGCCTTCAAGAAGCTTAAGACAAAAACAAACGATCAGGGACTTTGAGCCCTTCCCTGTGGCTGTTGGTTTTCTTGGCAGCCTGCCATTCTGGGCCCTTAACCTCAAAGGCCTCCTTTCGGGGTCTTGGCTTTGGGAGGCTCCCATCTGTATAGGGAGCAATGTCCTGGGGAGAGGAGGGGGGTCAGCAGAGCAGGACTCTGCCTTGTATGGAAAGGCCAGGTAGGTATTCTCAAAACACTGCTGAAATTACGGGGAGGTTCTGGCCCAAGACAGCAAGGGGGTCACATCTGCCTCGGCTTCTCTCTTCTGCAGTGAGGGGTAGGGCCACACACTTGGGGAGAGCTTTCCCATTTCAGTGGGAGCTCAGTTGGTCACTGTTTCCAGAAAAGACTGAGGAATCGCTGCTTCTGATGCTTTCTGAGCTCCTCTGACCCTGCTTGGGAGGCAAGCCAAGAAGCAACACTAACAAGATTTTCCCTCTTTGTTACAGAAGGCCAGGAGGACACGATTTTATCCTATGAGCCAGTGACGAGGCAAGAAAGTAAGCCTTTTGTGAATGGGTCCCCTACTGGGGATGTGAAGAATGCCTGGGGAGCAGGAACCACTACTTTGTCCCCTTCTTGGGCTTGGCTTTCATGCTGCTCCCAGCAGGGCAGTCAGGAGAGCCCTAAGGAGGAGACAAGTTGCTTTGAGTGGGGCTAATGGGGAGAAAGGTCTGGGTCACATTTTCCCCTCCACAGCCTTTGGGCACCTCCCTCTATAAGAGGGGCTTTGCTAGGCCTGGAAGTTGACTTTAGAGTTTAGTTCCCTCTGCTCTCAAGCATGATGGAGCCCTAGATTGGGGGTCAGGGGGCACCCTCCTGACTAGGTGCTCACCTTGTGTATATATACCTTCTCTCTAGTTCACTATGCAAGGCCAGTGATCATCCTGGGCCCCATGAAGGACCGCATCAATGATGACCTCATTTCTGAGTTCCCACATAAGTTTGGATCCTGTGTACCACGTAAGAGCCTGGGACAGTCAGGCCCTGGCGAGTGCTTGCTCCCTCCTGAGATCTCTTAGGGGTTGGATTTAGGGTCTGTTGGGAAGACTGCCGACCTGCCATGGCGGTGAAGGGGGTGAGGCTGATGCCGAGGGGCCAGCCTGCTCTAAGCTAGCGTTCCTTTTGTAGACACCACTCGGCCTCGAAGAGAAAATGAAGTGGACGGCCAGGACTATCACTTTGTGGTGTCCCGGGAACAGATGGAAAAAGACATCCAGGACAACAAGTTCATAGAAGCTGGGCAATTCAACGACAATCTCTATGGCACTAGCATCCAGTCAGTGCGAGCTGTGGCAGAGAGGGTGAGACCACTTCAGCAAGGCCACCCTGGGCCCCTCACTCACAATGCACACTCAGCCAGGTTTCTCAAGCGACAGTGAGGGCATTGCAGGGCCTGTTTACCTGGACAGCACCGTGTTCAGATAGACAAGGACCCTGGGAGGGAGACAGGCACACGATGTGTTTTGTCCTTTGTTCTCAAACAGGGATCATGGCATCAGGGAAACGATGACATGACTTGCATGTGACTTGGATTTGAGTGAGGGAGGGCTGTGCAAAGTTGCCAGCCTCACTTTCTCCTCCAGAGCCTTCTGGGGCCAGTGGCCTGCTATTTATCAGGGCTGCTGGCGATGTCCCTGGAGGCAGCAGAGATGGCCTGGCCCTATTAGGTTAAGGTCTTTTCAGGTTCTCGCCCATTCAGTGAAAAAGAAGTGAGTCAAGGTTATAGAATAAAAGAAAAAAAAATCCTCAAAGTGGAAGGGGCCTATTGTGGTCTAGTCCATGAACTTCCGAGTAAAATTGGTGGCAGGTGAAAAGGCACAAGCCAATGTCTGGAAAGAGAGAAAGATAGAAAAAGAGACAAAGAAGCAAAGACATCGATGTAGCAAGTAAACCCCAGGGGTGGCTCCCTGGCCCTTTGGGGTTCTCATTTGGAGTGAGGTAAAGCCCATTCACTGAAAAGGCCTCTTTAAGAAGTGAGTTGGGGATGGCTCCTTTATTACGAAAAAAAAGAGGAGAGGAGGACCTGACTTTGGGTGCTTGTCACAACCCCCCTTTCTCTCCCAGGGGAAGCACTGCATCTTAGATGTGTCTGGCAATGCCATCAAGCGGCTGCAACAAGCCCAGCTTTACCCTGTCGCTGTTTTCATCAAGCCCAAGTCTGTGGAAGCCCTTGTGTAAGTGACCTTGTGGATGGGTGGGGAGGCTGGACTTTGCTTTTCTGGCCCAGCCTCACAGTGGTTCTCTCTTCCCTTTGGCCAACAGGGAAATGAACCGAAGACAGACCTATGAACAGGCAAATAAAATCTTTGACAAGGCTGTGAAACTTGAGCAGGAGTTCGGCGAGTACTTCACAGGTGAGAAGACTTCCCCAAGTGTGCTTCCTCTGATGCTCCAAGCCACGAGCGAGCAGCCAGAGCTGACTTTGTCCCTCATTCCTGGGTCACAACCTGACTCTGAGGCCTGGGGGAGGATGTGGGGAGGGGGGGACACCAACAAAAATCCATCAATTTTCATTTAGCATTTCCTTCAATTACTCAAAACCATTTTGCCAAGAAGGAAGGAGTTTACGGGCTTGTCGCTGACATGGTGAAGAAACCGTCCCAAGCCTTTTTACTCAGTCCTGGCCACCCTTGCAGACCATCCTTGGGGAGTGGGGGAGGTGGTGGCCCAACACAAGACGTGGTGTTAACTGTTCACTTCTCTTTAGCCATCGTACAGGGTGACTCGCTGGAGGAGATTTATAACAAAATCAAACAAATTATCGAGGACCAGTCTGGGCACTACATTTGGGTCCCATCTCCTGAAAAACTCTGAAGACCATCACCTCCCCTTCCCTCCCCCCACCCCTTCTCCCAGACCATTCTCTTGTGAGCAGAACCCCGGGCTCCCCCTGCCCCCTTCCTCCTGCCCCTTTTTTAAATCGGTTGCAAACTTGATTTTTCCAGTCCTGTTTCTTTTTGTTGGGATAATGTCATCTCGCTCATCACGTGACTGTGCCCATTCCTGCATGGACCTTCCCAGGAGCAGCTCAGGCGCCATTCCATCAGTCGTCGTTTTTCTTTCCAAACCAAGCAGCAGAGAAGAAGGCTGATGGCTTGGCAACAGACTCAGGACCAAAAACCTGGATTTGGCAGCAAGCTCCCAGGGCATTTCTCCTCCATCTGGGTCACTGTCTT
>JAQQSK010000516.1:0-16151 GCA_028658325.1 Potorous gilbertii
ACTCATCTTCCTGAGGTCAGATCTGGCCTTAGACATTTACTAGCTGTGTAACCCTGGGCAAGTCACTTAACCCTGTTTGCCTCAGTTCTACATCTGTAAAATGAGTTGGAGAAGGACATGGCAAACCACTCTAGTATCTTTGAAAAGAAAACCCCAAAATAGGGTCACAAAGACTCAGACATGATTGAATTCTACATGCTTGAATAAACAATGTTTTCCATTTGCAGCCCATCTCTTCCAGCTTCTCAGGGCTTTACATCATCTCACTACCACTTGCTGTTCTCCAAAGAGTTTATTCTGGGCTATAGTTTGGGAACAAGATCTTTTAGCTGTAGTCAATCGTTCCCTCAACTGAACACAGCCAGGATGGGCCTCAAGAGGGAGGATTCTCCTGCAGACACCCTCTGCTTCACCCAAACTGGTCCCTTCACCATCTCCCCCAAATAACTAGAGCTTAAGGGACAATGTACCACAGTGGAAAGAACTTTGGGGCAGAAGACAGGTCATGGGGTTTTAGTTCCAACTTTGCCACTGACTACCTGGGTGACCTTGGGTCACAACCTCATTGAGCTTCAGTTTCCTCATCTATAAAATAAGACAATCATCCTTTTTCTGAAATCATTAATTCAGTTCAATTTAACAAGCATTTAATAGGTATTTATTATTTCAAGGCACTGCAATAGGTTTGGGGCATATAGAGGGGAAAATCTGAAATGGGAATTTCTATCTTCCAGGAACCTGTATGTCAATATCAATAATAGCAATCAATATCAATAAGATAGGAGGCATAAAAAAACTTTGTAAATTGTCAGTGATTTGTAAACTGAGAATTCTTCAGCATTTAAGTGGGCCTATGAACTACTTGAAGTAGATTCAGGGGCAGGGAACATGTGACCTCAAGGCCACATGTGGCCCTCTAGGTCCTCAGGTGTGGCCCTTTGACTGAATCCAAACTTCACAGAACAAATCCCCTTAATAAAAGGGTTTGTTCTATGAAACTTGGACTCATTCAGAAGATCACACCCAACTTTCAGTTGTGAGGTTCACAACCTGTCTGGGCCTTCTCATCCTCTGGGACTTAGATATGTGTTCTCCCATAAATCCTTCCCATGTGGTCCAACCAACATGCTAGGTCTTCTAACATTGGATACCAGTGCAACATATAGAGCTGTCTTGCTATTAACCTTCATCACTCTATGTGAACATTTAAGTTAATCAATCAATAAGGAACTGTTAAGAACTTTCATGGCATGATGGAAAGAGCACTGGCCCCTGAGCCAGCAAGACCTGAGTTAAAGTCCTGACTCTGATGTGCTATTTGACCTTGGGTAAGTCATTTGCTGTCTCACTACCTGGCCAACTCTCTCAAAACTATAAGTTGCAGAGAAGATGGTAACCTGCATTGGTAGAGATTGTAATCTCCTTACCTGGAAGTTCCCCATGCTAGGAAAATCATAGATTGAGACTGCTTATTTTATATAAATATAAGTATACATACATACATACACACATATGTAATAGGCATTATCCTAGGTGCTGAAGATACAAAGATAAAAATAAGAGTAGAATACTTTTAAGAAACTTACATTATATTGGGGAATGAGCGAGAATAGAATATAATCATATAGAAACATACAATATAAATTCCAGGTAGTTAAAGACTGAAAGAGAGACAGACAGATAGAGACAGAGACAGAAACAGTGGCAGCTGGAAAATCAATAAAGACTTTATGTAGAAGATGTTAAATAACCTTTTCTGGTCTTTTTACACTGTTTCATGCGTACGATTTATTACAGGAAAAAATGTTTCCTACTAGTTATGCATGTGGCCTTTTACTAATCAGTTTATTTGAAGACTGTGGTGTTCATACTTCACATAAAGATACAGTATCTCCCAAAGACTATGATACTAAAAACATGGTGTTTGATTCAAGAAGAAACTTGCATTCATCAAAAGCACAATGTAGGTGTGAATTCCCCTTTATGTATTATCTGGTATATTATCTGTATAAATTTTCTTATTTCTGATTGCCATCAGCTTAGGTGAATGATTTTGCTCATGATTCACTATTTATGACAGTGTTTTGTGTAACTGGCATTTAGTGAGAAGGAACAGTGTATTTGAATATTAGCCATGCCCCTTCATCTTTAAGTGATAGTGACCAGGGAAACAGCTTGAACCTAAGAACAAAATCATTACCCCTAAATTAGAAATATTAAGGAGGCGGGTAGGTATGATTTAAACCATATACCCATTTTTCTGAGGAGAGGAGAGCAACCAAACTCACGACCCGAATCTTCTGTTGTGCTTTAAGCAGTTTTCAAAGTCTCTCTTGGAGAGTGCTGGATGAAATTCCAATTATGCACACCTTCCTACTGAGTTGATTAAAGAGGTTTGAGAGACATAGTTTCTGGGCAGTTTAATAATTCTATTAATAGGGTCAGCAGGTTATTAATAAAAGGGTGGTCATTTGGCTATCTCTCTTAGACAATGTTAGGCCCCAAGACAATCATGGGGAGGGCTGATTGTTCATATAGCCTTCCAATGAAGGACTCATTTTGTTTCTCATTGTGTCACCCTTGGACAGAGAAAATATCTCTATACCAGACCACTCCAAGTCTTGAGTTATCTAGACAAAAAGATTTGATCCAATCTAGAGTAAAACACAATGGGGGCAGAATCCAATAGGAGACAGAATGTGGCAGATTTCCAACCCAGGAGAGACTGAAAAGTCAGTGAGAAAGTTCTGTTGCACAGGGCTAGAGGAACACAGAGCACATAGTCTGTACTAGCACAGGCTTCACCATAGAAAAGCCGAGCAAGAAGCCTCAGGCAATCTGAAACAGGAGCAGCGCTGAGAATTCTCAAACATATCAGCCCAAGATGGGAGTCCAGTGGAAGTGAGTGAGAGAGAACCACAGAACTTAAGGGAATTGCAGCAGTTGCTCCTGTGATTTTCAGCCTGCAAATTAAATGTCTGTAAGTCACCTACTTGAACTTCCAGGAGTCAAGATGGAGGAGTTATTGGTGAATGCTCTACCCCTCCCCTTGTTGACCTTCAAAAACTCAGAGAATATTTCCCCAGGAAAAATCCTGGAACAGTGGGATCAGCCAAAGAGGTTAATAGTCTCTTCATCCGTGAGGCTAGGAAAATCACAAAAGGGGGTCGCTCTTGCTGTGCCTGAAGCAGACCAGTGCAGGACCAGAGCTTTCCCAGACAGCCCCACCTCAGTGAACTGGGAGAAGATCCTGAACCATAGGGGGGCAGAGCACTCAATCATCAACATTAAGATCCCAGGTGTGCCTCAGCACAGCCAGAGGAATAGGGAAGACACTAGTGCAAACACTAACTTACCAACCACTGAGCCTGCCTGTGCTCAGGAAGGAGATCTCCTGTGGCCAGACCACACCTCCCCCACACTTAACACAACTAGCTCCAGTGTAACTCTGGGAAAACTCAGAAAGACTTAACCTGGCTTCTGCTTTGGTACCTCAGCCAGCTCAGCATCAGGTAAGCTACAACATTCTAGCTTCTAGCCTGAAAGAACTAGAGGTCACACTGCACAAATATTCAAGTTCTAAGCACAAGAATAATGGGACAGAGTCCTCTGTTGCCCCAGAAGCAGAGATCAACTTTAAAAGCCAGAAAAAGGGTGATCATCATGAGCAAGAAGCAAACCAGAAACTATAGAATCTTTCTATGGGGATAAGGACCAAAAGATGAATATGAAAGAGGTCAGTATTGAGACTGTACTCCCATATGAAACTTCAGAAGGGAATTTGAACTGGTCTCAAGTCCAAAAAGCATTCCTGCAAAGAGCTCAAGAAGAATTTTAAAAGCCAAATTAGGGAAGTGGAAGAAAAACTGGCCAATGATTTTTAAAATATGAAAAAAAACATGGAAGAATTTAAAAGGAAAATTGAACTAATGGAAATGGAAGCACAAAACCTAACTGGGAAAATTAGACAAATGGAAAAGGAGGTAGAAAATCTAATTGTAGAAAATAACTCCTTCGAAGGAACAATTGGAGAGATGGAAAAGGAGATGCAAAAGTTAACTGAAGAAAACAATTTGATAAAAATTAGAATTGGGCAAGTAGAAGGTAATGACTTTAAGAAACATCAAGAATCAGTCAAACAGAATCTAAAGAATGAAAAGATAGAAGAAAATGTAAACTATCTAATTGGAGAAACAACCCACCTAGAAAATAGATCCAAGAGAGGAAAATCTAAGAATTATTGGTCTAACAGAAAGTCATGATGAAGAAAACAGCCTGGACAACTTCTTCCAAGAAATCATCAAGAAAAATTGCCCAGAAGTTCTAGATCCAGACAGCAAAATAGTCATTGAAAGAATCCGCCATTCACTTACTGAAAGGGATCACAAACTAAAAACATCAAGGAATATTATTGTCAAATTCCAGAACTATCAAGTGCAGGAGAAAATACTGCAGGCAACCAGAAAGAAACAATTCAAATACCAAGAAGTTCCCGTCAGGTTCAAACAGGACTTTGCAGCTTCTACATTAAAAGATCAGAGGGATTGGAATATTCTGCAAGCAAAGGAGCTAGAACTACAACCAAGGATCAATAACCCAGGAAAGTTAAGCATAATATTTCAGGCAAGAAGATGGATATGCAATCAAATAAGGGATTTCCAGACTTTGCTGATAAAAAGGCCAGAGCTCAATAGAAAATTTGATCTTCACACACAAGTCTCAAAAGAGGCATAAGAAGGTAAACAGGGGGAAAAAAAACTTGTTATCCATATGGGCAAACTGTTTACATCCCTCTAAAGGGAGATGATATTATTTACCTTGAGAATTGCATATTTATCAAGATATATAAAAGGGATATACATAGATAGAGGGAGTGGGTATAAACTAAATGATGTGATGATAAAATGTGATTTAAGGGTGCGAAGGGAGATGTGAAAAGGAGGAGGCAGAAAAAGGTAAATGACATCACAGGAAGAGGCACAAAAATATATTACAGTAGAGGGAAAGGGGAAGGAGATGAGCACTGTTTGAGAGTTACTCTCATCTGATTTGATTCAAGGAGGGAACTACAAACTCAGTTAAGTATAGAAATCTAACTAGCTCTATAGGCATTAGGAGGGGAAAGGGGGAAGAAAAGGGAGGGGGCAGAAAGAAGGGAGAGAAAACTGAGGAAGGCAGTGGTCAAAAGTTAAAACTATTGTGGAGGGGAAGGGAGAACTAAAAGCATAAATGGGGGGTAAAGAGGATGGAGGGAAAGACACAGTAATCATAACTGTGAATGTGAATGGGATGAACTGTCCTATAAAATGGAGACAGATAGCAGAATGCATTAAAAACCCTAACCCCACAATACATTGTTTACAAGAAAACACGTTTGTAATGGGAGAATACACAGAGAGTAAAGGTAAAAAGCTGGAGTAGAATATATTGTGCTTCAGCTGATATAAGAAAAGCAAGGGTAGCCATCCTAATCTCAGACAAAGCACAAGCAGAAATAGATCTAATCCAAAGAGATAAGGAAGGAAAATATATATTCTGCTTAAAGGCACCAGAGAGAAGGAAGCAAGATCATTACTAAGCATATATGCCCCAAATGGAAGAGCATTCAGATTCTTAGAGGGGAAATTACGGGAGTTACAGGAAGAAATAGACAGCAAAACTATACGAGTGGAGGATCGCAACCTCTCCCTCTCTGAACGTGATAAATCTGACCTCATAATAAACAAGAAAAAAGTTAAGGAGGTGAATAAAACTCTGGATAAGTAGATATGATAGATCTCTGGAGGAAACTGAATGGAGATAGAAAAAAATATACTTTTTTCTCAGCAGTACATGGCACATGTACAAAAATTGACCATGTACTAGGGCATAAAAACCTCACAATCCAATGTAGAAAGGCAGAGATAGTCAATACATCCTTCTGAGATCACAATGCGATAAAAATTATGTGTAATCAAAGGTCATGGGAAGATAAACCAAAAATTAATTGGAAACTAAATAATCTAATACTAAAGAATGAAGAGGTTAAACAACAAATTATAGAAACAATCATCAACTTCATTCAAGAGAATGACAATAATGAGACATCCTATCGAATCTTATAGGATAGTGAAAAAGCAGTTCTTAGTGGAAGTTTTATATCTTTGAATGTTTACATGAATAAAATAGAGAAAGAGGAGATCAATGAATTGGGCATGCAGCTAAAAAAGCTCAAGAAAGAACAAATTGAAAATGCTCAGGTAAATACAAAATTAGAAATACTGAAAACTAAAGAAGAGATTAATAAAATTGAAGTTAAGATAACTATTGAACTAATAAATAAAACTGAGTTGGTTTTATGAAAAAAACAATAAAATTGTTAAACCTTTGGTCAATTTGATTAAAAAAAAGAAAGAAGAAAACCAAATTACCAATATCAAAAATGAAAAGGGTGAATTCACCTCCAATGAGGAGCAAATTAAAACAATAATTAGAAATTACTTTACTCAGCTGTACGCCCTTAAGTTTGAAAACTTAAGTGAGATGGATGAATAGTTTAAAAAATGTAAATTGCCTAGATTAACAGAAGAGGAGTACTTAAATAACTCCATGTCAGAAAAAGAAATTAAACAAGCCATCAATGAACTCCCTAGGAAAAAAATCTCCAGGGTCAGCTGGATTTAAAAGTGAATTCTATCAAATATTTAAAGAACAGTTAATTCTAATACTATATAGACATTCTGGGAAAATTGGGGGAGACCTACCAAATTCTTATTGTGATACAAATGTGGTTCTGATACCTAAACCAGGAAGAGCCAAAACAGAGAAAGAAAATTATAGGCCAATTTCTCTAATGAATATAGATGTAAAATTTTTAAATAAGATATTTTCAAAACGAATACAGCAACTTATCATGACAGTAACACATTATGATCGGGTAGAATTTATATGCCAGACCAGTTCAATAACAGGAAAACTATCAGCATTATTGATCATATCAACAACAAAACTAATAGAAACTACATGACTTTCTTAATAGATTCAGAAAAAGCTTTTGACAAAATACAGCATCCATTCCTATTGAAAACACTAGAGAACATGGGAATAAATGGAACTTTCCATAAAATGATAAGCAGTATCTATCTAAAATCATCAGCATTATATGCAATGGGGATAAGCTAGTTGCATTTCCAGTAAGAAAAGAGTGAAACAAGGATGTTCATTATCACAACTGTTACTCAATATGGTACTAGAAATATTTAGCAATGAGAAGAAAAAGAAATTGAAGGAATTAGAATAGGCAAAGAAGAAACTATGTTATCACTCTTTGTAGATGATATGATGATATACTTAGAGAATCCCAGAGAATCAAATAAAAAACTACTTGAAATAATGAACAACTTTGGCAATGTTGCAGGTTACAAAATAAACCCAGATAAATCATCTGCACTTCTATATTTTACTAACAAAGCTCAGCAGCAAGAGATAGAAAGAGAAATCCTATTTAAAGTAACTGTAGACACTATAAAATATCTGAGAGTCTACCTGCTAAAACAAACTCAGGGACTATATGAACACAATCACAAAAGACTTTTCACACAAATAAAATCAGATCTAAGTAAGTGGAAAAACATCAGTTATTTGTGGGTAGACCAAGCTAATATAATAAAAATTACAATCCTACATAAATTATTTATTTAGTGCCATACCAATCAAACTACCAGATAATTATTTTCTAGAGTTAGAAAAAAATAATATCAAAATTCATCTGGAAGAACAAAAGGTCCAGAATATTAAGGGAACTAATGAAAAGAAATGTTAGGGAAGGTGGTCCCAAACTGTATTATAAAGCAGCAATCATCAAAACCACTTGGTAATGGCTAAGAAATAGAGGGGTAGAGCAGTGGATTAAGTTAGATACTCAAGACACAAGAGTCAATGAATATCACAATCTACTGTTTGATAAACCCAAGGACCCCAGCTTCTGGGATAAGAACTCACTGTTTGACAAAAATTGTTGGGAAAACCGGATAACAGTGTGGTGAAAACTGGGCATAGACCAATGCCTGACATCATACACAGGAATAAAGTCTAAACAAATACATGATCTAGGTATAAATACTGATACTATGAACAAATTATGGGTGCAAGGAATAGTGTATTTGTCAGATTTATGGAGAATGGAGACCTTTTTACCAAAGATGAGACAGAGAACATTAGGAAGTATAAAATGCATAATTTTAATTACATTAAATTGAAAAGTTTTTGCACAAACAAACCCAATGCAACCAAGATTAGGAGGAAAGCAGAAAGTTGGGAAAGAACTTTTGCAACTAGTGTCTGTTGAACTAGGTTTCATTTCTACAATATATAGAGAACTGAGTCAAATGTCCAAGAATACAAGTCATTTCCCAACTGACAAATGGCCAAAGGATATGAACAGGCAGTTTTCAGAGGAAGAAATCAAAACCATCTATAGTCATATGAAAATATGTTCTGAATCACTTGATCAGAAAGATGCAAATCAAAACATCTCTGAAGTACCATATCACACCTCTCAGATTGGCTAACATGACAAAACAGGAAGATCATAAATGTTGGCGAAGATGTGGTAAAGTTCGAACAATGAATTCATTATTGTTGGAGCTGTGAGCTGATCCAGCCATTCTGGAGAGCAAATTGGAACTATACCCAAAGGGCTGCAAAAATGTGCACACCCTTTGACCCAGCAATACCGCTTCTAGCATTGTATTCCAAAGAGATCATAAAAATAGGAAAGGTTCCCATACGTACAAAAATATTTATAGTAGTTCTCTTTGTGGTGGCCAGGAACAGGAAATCAAGGTGATACCCATCAACTGGGGAATGACTGAATAAATTATGGTATATGCATGTAATGGAATACTATTGTGCTATAAGAAACAATGGACAGGAAGACTTCAGAGAGACCTGGAAGGACTTATGTGAACTGATATTGAATGAAAGGAGCAGAACCAGGAGAACTTTGCACACAGCAACAACCACAGTGTGAGAGGAATTTTTGTGGTAAACTTAGCCCTTTGCAGCAATGCAAGTACCTAAAAAATTCCCAATGGACTCTTGAGGCAAAATGCCTTCCACATTCAAAGAACTATGAAATTGGAATGCAGAATGAAGCAGACCATTTTCTCTTGTGTTATGTTATGTTTTGTTTTGTTTTATGATTTCACCCATTCATTCTAATTCTTCTATGCAACATGACTAAGGGAAAAATGTATTTAATAGGAATGTATGTGAAGAACTTATACAAGATTGGATGCCATCTTGGGGAGGGTTTGGGGTAGGGGGCAAAGGAGGGAGAAGGAAGGAAAATATCTCAGATATATACAAGTGATTGTAGAAAACTGAAAACCAGTAAAATAATTTTAAATAAACACAATGGGCTTCCCCACCTTAGATTAAATTTCTCATAAGTTTGGGTGGTGTCTGATCAAGATCAGGAGATCTCATTATAAATAATGTCCTTCAAAAGATTGAATTTTTTTAAAATCAGGAATTTGGTAGAAGGGGAGAACCTGTGACTCTTCCCAAGATATTGGTTATTAATAATCATTTCTCTCACCATCAGTTGCATATAGAAAAAACTATGTGGACCTACACATATTCTTCGTGAATTACATGCATCTTACAACAAATTTCAGAGGAGGCTTCAGAAAATCATCCAAATTATACACTATTGGTACCACTGAGAATTTTTTTCCAGTCACTCTGGAAAGCAATTTGGGACTGCCCCCCAAAGTTACTAAACTAGGCATACCATTTAACTTAGCAATAAAAACATTACGTCTATGTACCTAAAGAGATCAAAGAAAGGGGGAAAATCCATATATTCAAAAAATACTTAGCATACTTCTTTTTGTAGTGGCAATGAACTAGAAACCAAGGTGATCCCATCAACTAGGGAATGGCTGAACAAATTGTGATATACGGATGTAACGAAATGCTGTGTTGTAAGAAATCACAAAAGGGTTGACTTAGAACAATCTGGGAAGACTTGTATGAACTGATACAGTGATAAAGTGGGCAGAAGCAGAATAAATTATACAATGACAACAATGTAAAGAAAAACAACTTTGAAAAAACTTAAGAACTCTGGTCAACACAATGACCAACCATGATTCCAGAGCTGGTGATAGACCAAGGTACTGAAAGAAGCATGACAAGTTTTAGATATGGACAATGTGGGAATTTGTTTTGTTAGACAATGCTTGTTTTTAAAGGACTTTATTTTTATTTATTTTTCTTTTTCCAGTGGATAGGAAATAAATTTTTATTCATTTAATAATTAAATTTTAAAAATAAAACAATAGGAGTAGGATATAAATTTTTATTTATAGGAAATAAATTTTTATTCATTTAAAATATATAATTAAATTTTAAAAATAAAACAAAGTTGTTCTGTCCATAATTATCCAGCATCCTTCCTAGTAAGGTTTGGCAAACAAAGTCATAACTAGGGTAGAACAATGGGATCTTTATACCAGTATGCTGAAATTTAGAAAATGTGGATAGAATATGTAGTCCATCAACACAGAAACAACTTAGATTAGCACCTAGTTAGCAAGAATAATTGGCTAAAATAGGAAACTACCAGATTGTGCATGTTGGAAGCTGTATCCCAAGTGTGCTCTCATTTAGCCTGTTGGCCCACCATCCTCCACGGCACTTTTTCCAGCAGAATATGAATCTGTGTTTGCACTGTTTTTGCCCTTAGGCAGATTTTTTGTTACTTTCCTTTCCTGTGACTCAAAAATTGCTAGTTACAATTCTATTTGTAAATGAGTCTGTATTCTAAACCCGTGTTTCCCTTGGCTGCTATGTCTTTCCATTTGTCAAGTAGATCCATAATGCTCCAATTATTCACCTTCCTGTCCTAGTCTTCTCTGTGTCCCCCAAGAATCTTGCAAAATTATGGGTTGCTGTATTTCCCAGGAATTGGGGATCTGGGTAAGGAGTAGAGATCATTAAGGTAAGAAATAACCATGATGCTGTTCCTAAACTTGGGTTGTGAATCTTACTTATTACCTGTATTAGCTTGATCAGGCATGTCCACCTTTGTGTCTCAGTTCTTTTCACGTGTAAAATGAGAGAATTGGACTAGATAAGTCATTAGGATTCCTTTCTTCTTTAAATCCTAGGATTCTAGAAATTCATGCACTTTATGATTTCTTGGAAAGGAATTTCATTTCCAGATGATCTATTTCTTTTTTCTTTTATTTAGTATTTTATTTTTCCCCAGTTATGTTAAAAACAATTTTTAACATTTGTTTTTAAAACTTTGAGTTCCAAAGGCTGTCCCTTCCTCTCTTCCCATCCCACATCATTGAGAAGGCAAGTAATTCCATGTAGATTATACATGTGTAGCCATGCAAATATATTCATAACAATTGTGAAAGAAAATATAAGTAAGGAAAAAAACTCAAGAAAAAGAAAATTTTTTTAAAACAATATGCTTTAATCTGTATTCAGACACCATCAGTTCTTTCTGTGGGAATGGATAGCATTTTTTTTCATCTTAAGGCCTTCAGAGTTATCTTGAATTGTATTGCTGAGAATAGTTAAGTCATTCATAGCTTACATATCTTACAATATTGTGGTTACTTTGGCCATAGTATATTTCATTTTGCATCAGCTCATGCAAGCCTTTCCAGGTTTTTCTGAGAGTATCCTGCTCATCATTTCTTGTAGTACGATAGCATTCCATCATAATCATATACCACAACTTGTTCGACCATTCCTCAATTCTTCTAATTCTTTACCCCCAGAAAAGAACTGCTATAAATATTTTTGTACATGTAGGTCCTCTTTCTTTTTTGTTTTTTATATCTTTTGATATATAGACCTAAAAGTGGCATACATTGTTTTGTAGCCTTTTGTACATAGTTCCAAAATGCTCTCTAGAATGGTTGAATCAGTTCACAACTCCACCAACAGTGCATTAAAATTTCATTTTCCTCCTTTCCTGTCCTATTAGTCAATCTAATAGGTATAAGGTAGTACTTCAGAATTGTTTCAATTAGCATTTCTTCAATCAATAGTGAGAGTATTTTTTCATATGTCTCCAGATAGCTTTGATTACTTCATCTGAAAACTGATCACATCTTTTGATTATTTATTGGTTGGGGAATGGCTCTTATTTTTATAAATTTGATTTGGTTCTCTATGTTTCAGAGATGAGGATTTTCTTAGAAAAACTTGCTTCAAAAGTTTACAGTTACTATTGCTAAGTGTATTTCCTTCCATCTTATCCCCTCCCCATTTATTCTATTCTCCCTTTTCACCCTGTCTCTCCTCAAAAGTGTTTTACTTCTGACTACCCCCTCCCCCAATCTGCCTTACCTTCTATCACTCCCCCCCTTTCACCCTTCTCTTATTCCTCTTCCCTCCAATTCTCATGTAGGGTAAGTAAGATAGATATCTATATCCAATTGAGTGTGTATATTATTCCCTCTGAACCAATTGTGATAAGAAAAAGGTTCACTCACTCCCTCTCATCTCCCCTCTCTTCCCCTCCACTATAAAAACTTTTTCTTGCTTCTTCTATGTGAAATATTTTACCCTATTCTCTCTCTCCCTTTCTCTTTCTCCCAGTACTTCCCTTCAAATACATCTCATACATGTGCCCTCTCTCTAACTACCCTAATAATGAGAAAGATCTTATGAGTTGCAAATATCAGCTTTCCTTGTAGGAATGTAAACAGTTTAACCTTACTGAGTCCCTTGTGATTTGCCTTTCCTTTTTACTTTTTCATGCTTCTCTTGAGTTTTGTATTTGAAAGTCAAATTTTCTCTTCAGCTCTGGTCTTTTCATCAAGAAAGTTCTTGATCTCTTTGCATGTTGATTTGTTGCCCTCAAGGACTGTATTCCCTTTTTCCAAATGAGTGATTCTTGGCTGTAATTCTAGTTCCTTTACACTCTGAAATATCATATTTCAAGTCCTCTGATCCTCTAATGTAAAGGCTCCTAAATCTTTTGTTATCCTGACTGTGGCTCCATGGTACTTGAATTGTTTCTTTATGGCTGCTTGTAATATTTTTTCCCTGACCTGCAAGCCCTGGAATTTGCTTGTAATATTCCTGGTAGTTTTATTTTGGGGATGTCTTTCAGATAGTGAGTAATAGATTCTTTCAATTTCTATTTTACTCTTTGGTTCTAGAATATCAACACAGTTTTCCTTGATAATTTCTTGAGAGATGATGTGTAGGCTCTTTTTTTTATCATGGCTTGCAGGTAGTCCAGTTATTTTTCATTTAGCTCTCCTGGATCCATTTTCCAGGTCAGTTGCTTTTCCAATGAGATACTTCACATTGCTGTCCATTTTTTCATTCTTTTGGTTTTGTTTTATTGCTTCTTGATTTCTCATAAAGTAATTAGCTTCCATTTGCTCCATTCTAATTTGGAAGAAGCTGTTTTCTTCAGTGAACTTTTGTAGCTCCTTTTCCATTTGACCAGTTCTGCTTTTTAAGGCATTTTTCTCCTCATTTGCTTTTTGGAACTCTTTTACCATTTGGCCTAGTCTGTTTTTTAAGGTGTTATTTTCTTTAGCATTTTTTTATATGTCCTTTACCAAACTGTTGATTTGTGTTTCATGATTTTCTTGCATCACTCTCATTTCTCTTCTCAATTTTTCTTCTACCTCTCTTATTTGATTTTCAAAATCATTTTTGAGTTCTGGAGTGTTTTTGAGATACTGAAGTGTTTTGCCATTTCCTTCTCCAGCTCATTTATATTTGAATCAAATAGAGTTAAGTGACTTATCCAGGATCACACAGCTAGTAAGTGTCTAAAGCTGGGTTCAAACTCAGGCAGAAGATTCTTTCTCACTCCAGGTCCTGTGCTGTATCTACTCTACAGTCCTTCAAATACATGGACAACTCTCATGCCCTCTCCTCTTCTTTAATCTATTCACTGAATATGCTTTGCCTCAGTCCAACTGAGACTGTTAAAGACCTTAGCTTGCAAAGGCCAAGGTTCCCCACTGCATCCTGGGCCTTCTTCAGTTGACCTGATCTACATCTGGCCACTGGACCCAGATGACTCTGTAGGAGAAAGTGAGGCTGATGACTTTGCACAGCCTTGCCTCACTGAAATCCAATTCACTTGCACTTCATGGCATCACCTTCCTGATATTATGGTCCTTTTTGAGAACAAAGTACAAATAACAGAAACACTGGGGAGAGCATGCAGTGTAGTCAGTTGCTGGAGAGTTCATAGGGCAGGGTGGCAGTGAACAAAATGGAAAGTATCAATCTCTTTGCAAAAGTTTTACCATAGTCTTTTATTTCCCAGAAATCCCTTATAGCACAGCACAAAGTCAACTCTCTGTTAGAGACTTGAGAGTTCCACATTTCCTTCAAAATCCATCATGTTCCATTTAAAAACAACTTCCATACCTTATGAAAGATTTTAATTACTTCTGTCCTTTCTCTAGTTAGGAATAATAACAGCCATCCCTTCACAGGAAGACAAAAACATTGTCTACTGCCATTGACACTGCAGTATACTATCTGCACAAGTAGTATTTAATAATGTACAGGTGAACTTCTCCAAATATTCAAATTGTTATCCTTAACTCTTCCATAATAGAGCCAATCTTTTTAAAATGAAAGTTGAGTCTATAAATCTCTAAATTAAAGGTTTCTCTTCATTTGCCTCTGTGGGTAGATAACAAAAAATGGAGAGGGAAAAAATTTCATTTTAATTAAAAAAAACCATCATATAGTCAAGTATAGGTCAAAACAATCTGCGGAGAGCAGGTTTTCTCTTTGAAAAGGTCCAGGTTTCAGTCTTATTTCATAATATTCTCATTGAAGTCTGGCTTCATGAAGCTCCTACAAGTTGCTGTTCATCCTTTATTTTCAAAGAAGACCAATGACATCATGGAGTGATATATTGACTTGTGCATACATTGGATTTAAGTGAATCAGAGTTGCACAAAGTCATCAGGTTCATTTTCTCTTCCAGAGTCACCAAAGTCCAGTGACAAGACAAAAGTCAGAGTAAGTGGCAGTGGCCTGGGATGAAGTGTGACCTTCGAATCTTTGATACCTGACCACAGTGGCTGCTTCATCCTCCGTCATGGCCATTGGAACAAATTGTTCTCATCCATCCATTCTGCCAGGGGAAGTTATACATGTAACTCACTAACAAGTTTGAGGCCTGTCAGACCACTTCAGCCTAGGTTAGCCCATCTGTCAATCTAGTTTTACCAGAATATAGTTGCTGCACATTCTACAAGTTTCTTGGAGACACAGGTGAGAATTGGATGAAAGGTAGATGCCAATGGTGAATGAGCAGCCCAGAAATGGTCTTAGTGGCCTTCACACGAGAAGTACTAGTTGTCCCTGAACACCTTATATATCCCACAGTATGAGTACCACCAGCAAGACAGCCCTTGACCAAAAATTTCTTCCTCTTAATATATGATGACGTGTTTGAAATTCCACCATTATGTGATTTGAATGACTAAGATTGGCTCAGGAGAAGGACTGAGAAAATTAACTTTCTGGCCCACTTTTCACTTACCTTCCTCAAAAACATACATCATTTAAAAAATCATAAAATATCAACAAAACAACAATATTGATAAAGAAGTTTCATAAAATGTTTTGCTTTCTCATCTCCCCATTTTCAAAGCTGATGTTTTGAGAGAATTTTTATTTGTAGAATTTACACCATGGTATAGATTATTTGAAGCAACTGCAACTGTTTAGCCTGGAGAAGAGAATATTTAGGAGAAACATGATAGTTGTCTTTAAGTATCCTGAATTGTTGCACCTTGGAGGAAGGATTAAACTTATTTTATTTGAATTCAGAGGACAAAACAAGGAGCAAAAGGTAGAAGTAATCAACAAGCAATTAAGCATCCACTATATGCCAGAAACTACTTTAGACACTAGAGATTTAAGGATAAATTTAAAATAATGGCTGCCTTCAAGGAGCTTACATTCTTTCAACAGAGAAGATACACACACACACACACATATATGCATAAACACACATTTGTGTATATACATATAGTCGTATATATATGTATTTGTGTATGCAAATATTTGAAGAAGTGACCAGACCTGTGATTTTATTATTGAAGGTCAGTAGTATAGGTCAAACTTTTAAAAATTATGCACCCCTA
>JAQQSK010000517.1:0-17704 GCA_028658325.1 Potorous gilbertii
AAAAAAAAAGAATATACACTGTTAAACAGGTAGCTTTAAATATTAAAACCAAAGGAGGTCTTAGAACCAAGATGTTAGAATACGGTGCTAGAATTAAAAGAACTCAGAATGTGAAATATTGGGTTTAGAAGTGATCTGTGACCTTAAACCTAGATAGTTAGAACACAGAGAACCAAATGTCACTTATGGAATGGATTTTTGGAGATAAAATATTAGAGTTGAAAGAAACAGAACATCAAATATTAGACCTGAAAATAGCATACAATGTCGCTTTGGGGAAGGGGAACGCATCTTTTTGGTAATGTAATTAAACCTGCTGATTTTTCTGACAAAATAAGTTAAATCAATCATTCAATACTTATTAGGTGCCTACTATGTGCCACGCATTTTTGTTTAAGGTTAAGAAATTTTTCCAATGTCATGTGCAGTATAAGTAAGGAAAGCACAGTATGAAAATCAATGTCATTAGACTTGGCAATATTTACGCATAATGCACTACATCATCAGTTTCTGATTTAAATCCATAGGAGGGAAATGCCTATTTAAATACACAGAAATCCTGAAATGTTCCAGTGTTGCTATAGTAAAATTAGTAACCAGATGTGCAATGCAGTACACACCATGTTTTGGTGACCACAGTGACTCCTGGGAGTGTGATATCCACAAAGAAATCTAATCTTTGAAAAAAATTTTGGGCCATTGGAAAGAAAGTATTGGGGAAGTGATCATGCATTACTTATGGAAATCAGGCACATCATAGATTTTGACCTTAGAGAGACCTCTATCAAGATTTAAAAGAAAAACAAAGCAAAACAAAGAGAAAGCAAAGGTAAATAACTACCTGTGATTCAATTTTGAAACTAACATGAAAAATTAAAGAAAAGAGGTTAGGTTTGAAGAAAATTCTGGCCCAGTTTAAAATGATACATTCATATATATATATATATATATACATACACACACACACACCTACAAACATACACACATATGTATGTATATACATACATATACATATATATGTGTGCATATACACAAACACATTTATATTGCTATTGCTGTTATTGTTGTGTAGTGACTGACTCTTTGTGACAGTATTTGGAGTTTTCTTGTCAAAGATACTTTAATGATCTTTCATTTCCTTCTCTGGTTCATTTTAGAAATGGGAGAACTGAGGCAAACAGGACTAAGTGACTTGCCCTTGGGACAGATTTTAATTTAGGATGATGAGTCTTCTGACTCCAGGTCCAGTACTCTATCCACTCTACCACCTAGCTACCTTTGAGTATGTATATATACACACATATTTAGTATGTATGTGTATACACACATAATTCACACATGCATGTGCATGTATGTGTATATACAGACATAATTCTATCTGTAAAATGAAGTTAGATTGCATGACTTGTTGACTTCTAAGTTCCCTTACACAACAAAGTCTATAACCTTATGATAGACAAAACCATGAGGAGGACACTGGTCATCAGTTGGCTACTTCAAATTAGTAAAAGTGACTTTTTAATTGGGACTGCATGTTGATGACTACTAGATAGATAAGGTAAGGATGAATAGCTTCAGTTTAATTAGAATGAAAGAAGGAATAGAAGTTCAGCTCTCATGAAAAGAGAGGATATTGTCTGGTCCTGTGCATGGTCCTGGTTGAATCTGAAAAGCATGCTCAGGATGATTGGTAAATTCCTTATTTTTGCATGTCAATAATATGGCAATTTGGAGCTAATATGAAGAAAAAATGGAAAAACTAATGCAAGACTATTCCCTTGCAGTTAACTTAAAGTTTGGTGGATTCAGATGGAATCATGGATTCAAAAGATTGTCTGCACTGGAAATAGTCTTGAGGTATCATCATTTTCTGTATATGAATACAAGAAGCTCCCTGAATATTCCCTGTAGAGCATTAACAACCTATTTGTTTTAGTCCTGGGTCTAGCTCAGGGAAAAGGGACCATTTTTGTTGAGGACTAATTTTTCTCTATCTATTTTGGGGTTAGATCCAAGCTAGAATAGAATATGTCTTCAGATCACCAAAAGGAACAGATTTGTGATATGAATTTGGTCCTGAGTTTTGCTAATTATCTTCTGTTTGGGATATATCAGGCTGAGGTACTTCATGTCACGATCATTCTGGACAAAATTGAACTCAGATGTAGTTGAAGAAATTCATCAGTACAAGTGCAAACTCTCTAGCCCTTGCAATCCTGGGATTTGATAGATGAAATTTACTTTATATAACCTAGAACTAGATGAACTGGCCATCTCCCCAAATTGCTGTCTACGTTCTACTCCTTATTCTCCCCTTTGCCCTTAATATCAATGCCTTTCTTTTGAATTTATCTCTGGTTTACCCTGTATATCTTATATGCACAGTTACTTGCATGTATTCCTACTCATTAGAATGTAAGATTTTTCAGGGAATATATCTCCAGTACTTAGCACAGTATATATGTTCTTAACACATAGGAAATTTCTTAATAAGTGCTTACTGAAAACTTGACTACCCCTAGAATTCTGACTTATTTATAAAAGACACTTATTTGAAACTGGCTCCCTTTTGTATATGTATCCCAAGCTTGTCCCATACTAAATGACTCATAAATGCTTTGTCATTAATACATTCATCTGTTCCTTTCACTTCATTTTGTTTTTATTTTCTAGTACCTGATATATTACAGATTCTTTTATATTATTTTATTAGTGCTGAAACTAAGTGTAGCTCCATTGTGATATTCACAGTGCCTATGGCAGCTATGAATATGCCCGTACAATTCTCAATCACAAAATGTAACTGACTGTTCACATGGAAGACAGAACTAAAACATTTACTCAAATACCAGAAAGCCAAATCCAAACATCAGAAAGTCAAATCCCACATAGTAACAAGGAAATGTGTACATAATAACAATGCAGGTGATAGTACCATGCCCAAGCCTTCCCTCCCTTAGGCTTCCCACAAACAAACTCCCTTAAATAAATCACAAACTCTTCCTCACTCTAATTGCTGCCTTCTCTGTCCCAGCTCTGACTGGTCTGACCAACTTCCTCTCAGCTCTGCTCCAGTTCTGCCTCTTGCCATTCCACTCTTCCTGCTCCACCCATTCAGCAAGTTCCTCCCACCACAGGTTCCATGTGACTCAAATCATGTGACTTAAGCAGGTCACACAAGCCTATTAATGGGTGGGGAAGATCTTTCCATTCTATTAAAAATACATTAATTCCACTAAAATGCATGAATAATACACTGAGACACAGAGATATTTAGAAATTCATCTATAGTCTCTTCCAGGAAGTTCCAGAGATAAGATTCATACCTTTTCTGATACTTTCTACCCCCCTCCCCCTCATAGTATCACACATCTGATAAGTGTCTAAGACATGTATTTAACTCAAGTCTTTCTTACTCTAAGTCCAGCATACTATCTATTCTAGGACCCAGTTATCTTCCTACCAGCAACTACATATGACCTGCAAACTTTTAACCTGAGACATAATCTATGAAGAAAGTCCCAGGCTTTTGGTATTTAATATTCTCAAAAGCTGTTTCTAACCCTATTGTTAAATGAATGACTAGTAGACTCAAAAGTTAATAGATTAATAGGCAAACAAGATCATTGAAATTACTTAATCCAACTGTCTCAATTGATAGATGAGTGAACTGAGGCCAATAAAAGGTCAATGACTTGCTCAAGGGCACATGTTTAGTAAATGGTATAGCTAGGATGACAGTCCATGTCTAAATCAAGGTACTCTTTTCAGTATTTCCATTTAGTGTCATGATGGGAAGATAACTAAGCATCAAGAGTTTTGTATTATATATTGTAATATATAGACATATATGCAGGTATGCATATATATATGCATATGTATGTTTGACAAGTTAAAATTGATCTTTATTAAGTAGGTACACACATGATCATATGAAGGACTCAGTCTAATGCTGAAACAGCTCAATTTGGGAAAGTAAGAACTATTTGGGAAACAAATTCAATTTGGGAAAGTAGGTTTATGTGACTTGTAGACAAAAAAAAAGGTGGGAAGATAGCTAGTCTGAGGAGAAAAACTGCATATTGTGAGTGTGGATAGAGAGTTCCAGGTATGAGGGAAGAAAGAATGCTAGGAAGCAAGAGAATGAAGAATTATGCTGTAAGAACAGTGGCCTCTTGATACATCAAACTGAGTACACAAGATAATCATGGTGGTCCTGAGAGTCCAAGGCTTGAGTATAAACAACAAGATAAGCAAAATGCCACATGCATAAAAATGGATCCAAGAATCCAAGGCTAGCTGATAACTTAGACCACTCAGGCTGGCTTGAACTAAGGCAGGGGCAGCATCAGTGATTTCTCACTTCCAGTTAGGATTCACTCTTGGTCATTTCAAAGGATTGTTTGTTTACCAAGCCATCCTGTATCCTGATTGGTCTAATCAGTCCCATACAGCTCCCCTAGGTTATTTGGATAACTGGGAGAGGGGGGTATTGAAACAAATCTAGGTAGTCAGTATATCCATTTTCATACATTCATATACATATCTTGTATTATGGTCATATAAGAAAGATCCATACATACTATGTGTGTGTATACATGTAAATATGTATAAGTAATATGTAAATACAAATGTATATACATACATAAATTCAATTCAATAAGCATTTATTAAGCATTTCCCCTGTGCCAGAAACTTTAAGTGCTGAAGACACAAAAAAAATTAGCCAAAGACAGCAGTCCCTCCCCTCAAGGAGATTACAATCTAATGAAGGAAACAGCACAAAACATACATGTGTGTGTATATATATATATATATATATATATATATATATGTGTGTGTGTGTGTGTGTGTATACACATATATATTCACACATAGATACATATATGTACACACATTTATATATGTATGAACACAATATATATCCATGATAAATAGAAAATAGAAAATAATTAAAAGAGGGAAAGCACTGGAAGTAAGAAGGGTTAGGAAAGGCTTCCTGTAGAAGGTGGGATTTTAGTTGGGACTTAAAAGAAATCATGAATGTCAGTAGTTGGAGCACAGGAAGAATGTTTCTGGCATGTGGGAAAGTCAGAGATCATACCTAAATCCTAGATATATAGAATATTTGTATAGAGAGATAGAAGAATGACCCATACATATATACAGATGTTTATATGCACCTTTGTGTTTGTGTATGTATGTGTATGTGTGTGTGTGGTTAATTTGGCCATTGTCCAATCAGACATAACTCTCTTTGGTAAATACCTATAGTTTGTTACCTAATGGCAGCATATGAATACCTTCAGGCTATGCACAATGGTATTTTCACTCTGATTCATAAATGAAGGCTCTGGTTGCTGTCAGAAGGTAGATAATATGTATTTATTGAAATGAAATGTAGGGTTTTTAAATGCTAAGAGAATAGAAACCATTTCTTTTTTCTGGTCAAACTACTACCTATTATTTTATTTCTTTAGGGTGAAAAAAAATGGTTCCCAGTAGTACCAGTAGCTATATTTAAAAACATTGTTAAACCCTCCTTTCTCAAAATTGATTAAGTATCATGCCATATATGTATATGTATATATGTATATGTGCCATATGATATATATCATGTCACATATATGTGCATGTATATATACATCATGCCATGTCATGTGTGTATACATATACATATATATACACACATACATACATATAAAATTATTTGCCCTTAAGGAATTTGCATCCTCTCTCGATTCCTGGATAAAATAGCCTAGACAGGAACTTTGCAGTCTAAATTAGGGAGGGTCACAGAGGAATAGATCATGGAAAATATGTCCATATGGACACATTCCTGTATTATGTAGACTTTTCAAGACCTTGAATGAACCCCACATCACCATAACATTTTGTACAATACTGATGTCTTTCAGTGTTAGTGAATTATCCTTCAAAAGAACAACAGAACAAGTGAACTTAACTATTTATCTTGCTGAATACTTTAAAAAAAGAACAGAATGGTTTTGCCTTAAATTTCTAAGCCAAGTGAGGTGAATGAAAATGAAATGTTTTTTTTTTTTTTTGCTCAGTGATATAGAATAAAATTATGTTTCATCATTGGAGGACGTTTTCACACTTCGTGTTACCAGGCTTAGAATTGGGGAACCAGGGTTCAAGTCTCTGCTTTACTCCTGTCTAGCTAGGTGACTCTCAAAATTCACTCAGCCTTCTTTAGCCCCAGTTTCCCCATCAGGAAACAATGAAGGGAGTGATGCTAGCATTCAGTAAATGTGAAGCACTATTATCTGTACTGGGAGGTTTCAAATTACAGTAGGGAAAAAAAAGAAAGCAAATATGGACAGTCAGGAAGGTAAGAAAGTAATCTCCAACTGCATTGCAAAAAGGTTCTTAGATATTTTACATATATATATATATATATATATATATACACACATATATATGTATATATATGTGTTTGTGTGTATATATATATATGTATATATGTATATGTGTGTGTATAAACGCAGCTAAATATCACAGTAGATAAATTGTTAAACCTGGCATCAGAAAAAATCAATTTCAGATTTGATCTCAGACACTTCTTAGGTGTGACTCTGGACCAATTACATAACATCTGTCTCTCAGTTTCCTCATTTGAACAATGGAGTTAATATTAGCAGCTATTTCCTAGGGTTATTTTGAGGGAAAAATGAAATAATATAGGTGAAATGACTTACAAATCTTAAAGCACTGTATAAATTCTAGATTTTTTTAAAGCATTAGAGGCTATTATGAGTATGAACTTGCATACAAAATGTATTTCAGCTTCTCCTAACATTGTTGTAACTGTTCCCTATTCATGAAACAATGAATTTTTAATGTCTTTTGACAAAGAATGTCATGAAATGCCCTTCCTTTTATTTACTCCAATCAGGAATTTTCACATTCCTGTCCATAGAATTAAGAGAAGACACCTCATTACTGAAACCTCATTTTGCAATAGGACTCCAACAAAGCAATTAGTTCAACATGAATCAATGGGAGACTATCAATGGCCTGTGAAAATTATGGCACCATTCTCTGATTTGCAGGATCCACAAGAGATATGTAATACTATGCAACAAAGCCAGGAGATAGAGAATATGGCACCATCTTTTACTTCATAACTTCTGGCCTGATCTCAGAAATAGATATGAACACCATCTCAAGGCATTTGACAATGTAGATCTGCAACAACTCTACATACCCCTTTTACCATAAATGTCCTCAAGTGCAAAACAAAGTACACAAAACACAAATATGTCCAATTTGTTACCCAGCCTGCAAAGGGAAGGAGAGTTAGCTCAGACATATTCTAAATACCATCTGGGAGACAAGTGTTTCATTCTACAACAGATTGCCAAATTTTCCTGTGGAATCCAAAAAGATGCTCACTCCAGGGGCTTTAATAGAGCCCTAATTGAACAGGCCTTTCATCTTTGTTTTTTGTTGTTATAAAGACTATACATATGTCTGATGGATATTAGTACACTTTAATTTATTATAGGACTCATTCTTTTCTTTCCTTAGGAGAGAGTGCAGTATTTTACGTTATTGAGAGCGGGCTTTCCTTGCACATGGTAATTAATCTTTTCTAAAGACAAGCACCCACTCTATCAAGGTGTCTTCTGACTGATTAGATTGGAAATTTACTGTTACACATCATACATTAGTAATATTTCAATATAACATGGTCACAGAATCCACTATCAATGGAAAGAGGAGTTCAAGAACAACAGGAATGAAAAGGTGCAAAGAATGACCTTGGTAAGGGTAAGACACTTGACCCCCTGAAGAATGTAGAATATATTTTCATTTGGTTTTATTGATCTTTTTTTGTCTATTTTTAGTCATTATGCTAGGTAGTACAGTGGATGGAGAGCTGGGTCTGGAAACAGGAAGATCTGAGTTCAAATCTATTCTCAGGCAGTTACTAGCTTTGTGACTCAGGGCAAGGTACTCAATCTCAATAGTACCTATTTGCAGAGTTACTATGAGGATCAAATGAGATAATATTTGTAAAGTGTTTAGCATAGTGACTGGCACATCGTAGTTGCTTAACAAATGCTTGTTTCTTATGTCATTCTCTCTGTATCTCCTCTAATATTTAATCTCAACATGTGGTTTTGTTGAAAGCTAGAGTTTGGGGGGTTTATAAGACCATAAGAGGCAGTGTAGTTTCTAAAAATAAGTGACCAAATAACATTTAGAATCAGAATGAACATGAAAATTATAATTTACTTTACATTATTGTAACCACTTTGCCAAATTTGAAATTCCTGAACTCAAACTCTTCTAGCATTGGGTATAAGATGGACATTTAATGATCATAGAAGTTTTTCTAGAAGGACCTACAGGCATTATCTTGTCCAACAATAATGTCTGTATAGATGAGGAAATAAAGTCTGGACAAGGGTAATTAAGTGACTTATCCAAACTTACACTTATAGAATCAAAGGTAGGATTTGAGTCTGTGTTCTCTGACTGAAGAACCAAATGGCTTGCCCTTGTCACAAGACCATCTGCTTATGATAATAGCAGAAATAAGGATTACCCCTCATGGCATTTTAGCTTTTAGGAAGTCTACACTGCTCATACCATTTGCCTCCATCAACCATACTCACAGCAGTAACACTAAAAGACTCCTTTTTTTCTTTATTTTTTTACAGTCTATGAAAGCAAAAGGCAAGAAGCAGCTCTTGCTGAGGAGATGAATAGGGTAGTTAGTAACCTAGAACATAATGTAACTTCTCCGCCATATGGTGTTGTCCAGAATTTCTAATCACTATATTTGCATATTTGGACTCTGGCAAAAATACTTTCCAAATCATCCTCAATGTACATGTGTATGTATGTATTTATGAGATTTAAAAGTAAATCCCTTGTTTATGGGAGATGTTTTGATTTTTCTTTGATTTTGGATCATAGACTCATAAGCCTACAGATAGAAGACATCTAATACAATCTCATATTTTACACATGGGGAAACTGACGTTGTTCAATGTAACCTGTCTGATATCTCACAAGAAGTAATGTTAGAGGCCAGATTATCTTATTCCTATTTATTTGAACAAATCACTTGAAGAAGATTTATGGCTTTGTATAGAATATAGTGTGTGGATGAAGGGTATGGGTGGATATGTGTAAGAAGAGACATGTTCAATGATTTTTTCTTCTAATATGTCCCAAACATCTGACAGCTGGTTTCTGAAGACTGAGGAGACTGAGACAAGTAATCATATTTAGTGATTCATACACTCCCAACTCCAAGTGGTTCTTCCAAGTACCAACTTTGAATTTTAGAGTATACAATAGTGCCTATACAGTGGGTCTAGTGTAATGTAGGACAACTGTACTTCAATGATTGCATTTATCTATAATCTTATCACTACCGGTGTGTCTTCCAATGGTTAACACCATAAGCTATATTTCTCCTCAGTCTTTACGATTTTTGTTCATGTTATTGTATAAATCCATCCCAGTGAATTTCCCTAGCACATTGGTGTTCTTGCTTTGCAGATGCCGGTGATGGCTGTGGAATATCCTTCTGTTGTCCCTCATTTGTGTTACCTGATCAGGCAATCCACTTCTTCTGTCATATATGTCCTTGAAGATGTCTTTTGTGGTGGCTTTGAGTAGGCAAACAGTTGTAAATAGTACAACTGGTGCATCATTTCCCAAAGTTGAGTTAAACTCAATTTCCTCCTGTTATTTAACTCTGGGTCCGTATTGTTTTCTATCAACATTGCCAATTCTTTTAGGTTCCCTCATTCGTCCATTTTTATTTCATTATCCGGTATATACATAGGTGCATAAATATATACATACACACATATTTATATATATATATATATATATATATATATACACATATATATCAGTTTATTTTTCCCATGTGAATGGCTAAGCTGAACTCTTTTGTATAGTTATGGATATCATTAAGGTGGCCTTAGAAATTTCCAGGGGTCAATGAAATTAGAACTATGATGTCTTCAAACAGGAATACCCATATAATTTTAATTTTGCTTTTTAACAGAACTATCAGAGATTGGTAACCCTTCTATCTAGGTTCTTTGCAGAACATTCTTAATGACAATGGTGAGCACCTTTGATGACATAATTAATGAAACAAAAATGTACAAACCCTTCTCATTCGTCTCGACTGTAACAGGGCTCACCTCAATCTTGCTTTAGACATTATATAAGTTTTAAAGGATGCATGGTCACATTTTTGGTTGCAAGCCCTTCTCTACTATTCACTGTCTCTGACCTTGGGCAAGTCAGTTGCCTTTTCTGACATAGCTTCTTTGTCTCTAATAAGAGTCTTTTGTACTTCTCCATCTCCAAATCCTGTGCACTGTTTTTTATACCCTTGATATCATCATGTAGGTGGAATTTATTATTTTTTTAATTCTATATCTTCTTCAGAGAAATATTAACATACTTTATTTCATAATTGCATTTCAACTGCAGTATAAAAGGAATTACATAATAGAATAAGATATTGAAGGAAAGGAACTATTCAAATCAAAGTTTGGATACTTATCTGTGCGATCTTAGGAAGGTCAAAACCTCTCTGAACCTCTAAGAAACTTCTATGTGTAAAAGCTTATCATTACGATGTAGCATAGTTTCCTTGGTGGGAACAGAAGAAAATGAGGAAAAAGAAGGAAAAGAAGGAGAAGAGGAAGAAAGAGGTGGGTGCAGGAGATGAAGGGAAGAAAGAAAAATAGGAGGGATAAAGAAAAGGAGCAAGAATAAGAGAAGGGGAGGAGAAGGAGGAAAACAAAGAAAGACAAGGAGGAAGAAGGAGATGGAGGAATAAGAAGAAAAAGAATTAAAGGGGAAGATGAAGAGGAGGAAGAAAAGGAAAAGGAGGAAGATGAGCTAAAAGAAGAAGTTACGAGTTTCCATAACTGAAAATATGTTTATTTGGCACCTTATTTTAAAAATTGGATTTCTTATAAAAAACTATGCAATGCAGCTAGGCTTCATGTAATTTGAATTCCAATTCATTCTTTGTGACTACACTGTGGAACTGTTTAAAAATCCGTAAGGGTAAAACAAATATTCTGGGTCAGATTCGTATCCTCTGTATCTCTGGAAAACATGCCACAGGATGCATATGAATTTCAAACAGTTCACTATTAGTAAAGAAAGAGAAACACTTAAAGGTCTAGAGGGAACATTGTTTGGCTTTAATCAACTAGCAGGAAGAACCCCTGAAAAGTGGCCAGCTAATAGAACTTTTCAATAGTCAAACCTCATACAATACTTGAACACAGCACAGATTAATGATCTGCAGATCCTCATTACAAACTGTGCCCTAGAATCTATCAAAATGTAATATCAAACTAACAAAATTAAAGTTTTTTTTTCCTGAATAATAACTCATTACTGATGATAAATTGCACAGAACAGAGACAGGTAGAATATTGTTTAGAAATGTGAATGACTGCACCCAAATTTGATAATGCTCCATAGCAGGAAAGCATGCCTAATTGTATACATGCAGTGCCTGAAGCCTTTACCGTCTGACCTGTCAGCACTAGCTGTCTTCACAAAGGGCCACCCAGAACTACACAGTTGGAACATGTGAGCAAGGAAAAATACCTGGAGATAAAATTTAAAAAGACACTCTGTGGCCCGATTATCAAAAGCCTCAACTATTTGAAGTATTATTCTACAGAACATGAGTAGAACCAAGGTAGGAACTGAGCTTTATAGTGAGAATTCTTTGCCAGGCAGCCACCCCTGGGATGAGTAAGAGGCCAGGCAAGAGATTTGGTTGCTTGCTATAAAAAGGGTGCATCAAAGTACAAACCCCCTTTCAAGAGGTTCCTTCAAAGAGAGGTAGTATATAGATGAAGGTGACTTGAATATGGTCCCTAGTAACCACACAAATTGATGACCATCTCTTTTGGGGCACCAGTTTACTCAGTGAGTAGCAAGCATCAATTTGGGGACCCTAGCTAGACTATCTCTTTTATTTTGGTCCGGTGAGAATTCAAAGGATATTCAGTTAGAAGCCTCTGACATAGAATTGTACTGCTCCCATTTCTTCTAAAAATTTTCTCAGTATTTAAAGAGATCTGTATATGTAAATATGACTTATTGACTGGAGGTAGAATTCTCCCTTGTAGGGGAAGGAAGAATATTTAATAACATGTACTTTAGTGTCCATCAAGAGTAATTTAGCATATGCTTAATGAAAGACAAAACAAAGGAGATTAATATTCTAATGGAGAATATCAATAATTTTGTCAGTGTGGCTAGTTCTGCCACTGAAGCAGATGAATTTTTTTTCGGTCTCATTCAACTCTTCATTTTCCAATTTAGGATTTTCTTGGCAAAGATAAAAGTGGTTTGCCATTTCCTTCTCTAGTTCCTTTTACAGATAAGAAACCTGAGGCTAACAGGGCTAAATTACTTGCCCAGAGTCAAATAGCTAGTGAGTATCTGAGGCCAGATTTGAATTCAAGGAAATAAGTCTTCCTGCCTCCAGGCCTCTATTCATTGTACCAGCTACCTGCCTATAAAGAAATGAATAGTGATACACATTAAATGAACACATTTTCTGAGTTATTGTAGCTAAAAAAAATAGCCTTAACAACAATAACTTCTGATCTGATAGCCTACCTTTTTATGAAAAACCTGTCTTTGATTATCTGGGCCACTCCTTAGAGACCAATCAAATAACAAATAATTACAAGGTACTTACTAGATGCTAGGCACAGAGGCATATGCTAGAGATATGAAGATTCACTGAAGCATGTGAATGCATGCACAAAAACACACTCATACACATACACACACTTACTCAGACAAACATACAGAAGCACATAGTTGCTACTCTTAAGAAGTTTACATGCTCTTGAGGGACACAAAATGTGCAAAGTCAAATCATCAAATATTTTTTAAGTGCATACTATTATGTACCAAGACTTGGAAATACAAAAAGGGTACATACAAATGAAATCAGGTAAATATAAGGCAGTTTGGTAGGGAGAACAGAAGCAGAAGGGGGTACCAATCAATCAGTAAACATTAATTTAATACCTACTATGTGCCAGGCGCTGTGTGAAGCACTGACAATACAAAAAGAGGCAAAATGGTCCAATGACTTAAAGGAGTTTACAGTGTAATGGGGGAAGCAACATTCGAAGAAATATATACAAAGCAAGCTGTATACAGAACAAATAGGACATTAACAATGAAGGCACTGGAATTAAGAGTGTTTGGGGAAGACTTGGTAGAGATTAGGATTTTACTTGGGACTTAATGCTATGTGAATACCATCATGTAAAAATTGTTGCTTGACCTGTATCTTAAAGGAATAGAGGGAGTCACAAACATAACATGAGAAGTCTGTGTACTGGAAGCATTCATGTGAATTCCAGGGATTCTAGCACATCATAAAAGGACAATGCAAGGACAGTTAGATGAGAGATGTAGTGAGGAAATTATTTTGAGTAGATTGTAGAATGTGTGCCTGGGAATAATATATAATGATGCTCGAAAGAAAGGTTAAGGCTAGGTGGTACAGTGCTTTGAAGATGAAACAGACAAGTTTATATTTGATTCCTGAGTTAATAGTGAAAACCAATGTAATTTTTTGAGTAGTAGTGTGATGTGGTCAGATGAACTTATATGTAGAGAAAATTTAAGGGAGCCCAACATGAAATCTTGTGGCTTACCTATAGTGAGTTTCAGTGATGTACTCTCCAGCAAAGGAGAATAAGAAGTCATAAAGGGAGAAGGAAGACTAAGAGAGAGTACATCACAAAAACATGCCACAAAAGACAGTACCTAGTAATAGCAGATCGACAGTGGCAAATGCAACAGTTAAAATCTGATCATTTCCATGAATGAATAAATGAATGATATGACACAACAAACATTTATTAAGCATCTATTATGTGAAAGGCAGTGACTTGAACACTAGGGAAATGAATAAGGGGTAAAAACACAATAGCTGTCCTCAAAGAGTATATATACATATATACATATGTGAATATACACAGGTGTATATATATATATATATATATATATATACATATGTGTGTGTGTATATATATATATATATATATACATATGTGTGTGTGTGTGTGTGTGTGTGTGTAAGATTAAAAGGCATGTATTGAAGGAATGCCAGAGGATATTCAGTGCAGGGACATAATTAAAACAATGAAGAAATTCAAGCCAAGTAGAGCCAAGCTGTTGGCAAATCAGAAGACAGCTGGCATTTAGGTTCCTATATAAAGGAAAGCAACAGGAGGAGATTCTTTGCTCTGCCCTGCTTACCTCCAATCAGAGAAGCTGAAACTGTGAGTAGCAAAGTTGAGGTACTCTCCATGGCCACAAATTTCCTGATGATGAATTTATCTGGGGGTGAAGTTTTACTGGGTGGATACCATGAAGATGATGGAATCCAAACCAAAGAGAAGAGCTGTTGTTGAATGAATGAAGTGTCTTTAAGAACTTATAATGTGTAAAGTAGGGTAGTTAGGTAGTGTAGTGGAAAGAGTATTGGAGCTTAGGTCATAATCATCTTCCTGAATTCAAATCTGGCCTAAGATACTTTCTAGGCATGTGACCGTGGCAAGTCACTAAACTCCTCTGTCTCGGTTTCTTCATCTGTAAAATGAGTTGAAGAGGGAAATGACAAACCACTCCAGTATCTTTGCCAAGAAAACCCCAAATGAGGTCATGAAGAGTTGGATGCAACTGAAAATAATGTCTGAACTAAAAATGAAAGTGAAAATAGTATGTTTCAATCTGTATTCAGACTCCATGGTTCTTTCTCTGGATGTGGATAACATTTTTCATCATCAGTCTTTTAGATTCGTCTTAGATCATTGCATTACTCAGAACAGCTAAACCTAACAAAGTTGGTCATGACATGATGTTGCTAACACTATGTACAGTGTTATCCTCGTTCTGCTCACTTCACTCAGTATCAGTTTCATGCAAGTCTTTCCAGGTTTTTCTGAAGTATGCCTGCTCATCATTTTTATGGACCAATAGTACGATATTTAGGATAGTTTTGATTTCCTTATCTGAAAACTTCCTGTTCATATTCTTTGATCACTTATCAATTAGGGAATGGCTTGTATTCTTCTAAATTTGGCTCATTTCTCTATATCTTTTAAAAACGAGGCCTTTATCAGAGAGACTGGCTGTAAAGAAAATGTTTCCCAGCTTTCTGCTTTTCTTCTAATCTTAGTTGCATTGGGTTTATGCAAAATGTCTTCAATTTAATGAACTCAAAATCCTCCAGTTTGCATTTCATAATGTTCTCTATCATATTTGGGGTCATAAATTCCTCCCTTCTCCATAGACTAGAGAAAAAATTCCTTGCTCTTCTAGTTTGCCTAGTATCAGTCTTTCTATTTAAATTATGTACCCATTTTGTCTTTTTCTTGGTAGAGCCACTACTTCATTTCTGAACCAGTACCAAATAGTTTAGAAAATTTCTGCTTTATAGTACAAGTTAGATTTGGTACTACCTTCCCTTGCATGTCTTTTCATTAATTCCCTTGATATTATGGATCTTTGTTCTTCCAGATGGATTTTATTTTTTCCAGTTTTATAAAACAATTTTTGGTAGCTTTATTGGTATAACACTGAATAAAAAAATTAATTTAGGTAGAATTGTCTGTCATTTTTTTATCTTATTAGCTCAGCTTAACTCATGAACAACTGATATGTTCTCAATAAATTAGATCTGACTTTATTTGTGTGAAAGGTGTTTGTAACTGTGTTCCTATTGGTCCTGGGTTTGTCTTAACAAGTAGACTCCCAAATATTTTATATTGTCTACAATTACTTTAAATCAAATCTATTTACCTCTTGTTGATGGATTTTGTTGGTAGTATATATGATCTTACTGGAAATGTTTTGAACTTATCCCCATCACAGATAATGCTTGCTGATGGTTTTAGAGAGATGCTACTTATCATTTTAAGGAAAACTCTATAGATTCTTATATTCTCTAATGTTTTTTAACAGGAATGGGTATGGTATTTTGTCAAAAGTTTTTTCTGCATCTATTGAGATAATCCTATGATTGCTGGGCAATTTTGCTGTTAATATGGACAATTATTGTGATAATTTTCTACATACTGAACTAGCCCTCTGTTCCTGGTCTAAATCCCACTTGGTCATAGTGTATTATTCTTATGGTTAATTCCTATAACCTCTTGGTAATATGTTATTTAAAAATGTTACCTTATTCATTAGAGAAATTGATTTTTAATTTTCTTTCTCTGATTTGGCTCTTCCTTGTTTAGGTATCAGCATCATATTTGTATTGTAAAGAAGAATTTTGTAGGACTCCTTATTCACCTATTTTTGCAAATAGTTTATATAGTGCTGGAATTAATTTTCTTTAAATATTTGGTAGAATTCATTTGTAAATCCTTCTGGCCCTGAAGAATTTTTTTTATGAATTCATTGATGGCTTGCTCAATTTCTTCTTCTGAAATGGGGTTAATTATTTTATTTTCTCTTCTGTTAATCTGGGAAATTTATATGCTTGTAAATATCAATGCATTTCACTTAGATTGTCAGATTGATTGGTATATAGTTAGGAAAAGTAGCTTCTAATTGTACTTTTAATTTCCTCTTCTTTGGTGGCAAATTGACCCTTTTCATTTTTGATACTGGTAATTTGGTTTGCTTCTTTCATTTTTGTTAATCAAACTAACAAAAAGCTTATCTATTTTATTGGTCTTTTCATAAAAACCAGCCCTTTCTTTTTTCTATTTGTTCAACAGTTTTCTTAATTTCAAATTCATAAATCTTTCCTTTGATTTTCAAATTTTCTAGTTTGGTATTTAATTGGGGAATTATATGCTTTTCTAGCTTTTTTAGTTGCATGTTCAATTTATTGATCTCCTCTTACTCTATTTTATCCATGCTAGCACTTAGAGAAATAATATTTCCTCTAAGAACCACTTTGGCTATGTCCCATAAGTTTTTCTATGTTGTTTCACTCTTGATTGTTCTATGATTTATTGTTTGACCTACTCATTCTTAGGGTTTGTTTATTTACTTTCCAATTAATATTTAGAGTATCTTTCCATGGCCCTTTATTGCATGAATTTTTCATTGCATCATAATCTAAAATGGATATATTTAATATTTCTGCCTTTCTTCATTGAATTGGTAAGTTTCTACGCCCTAGTACATGACCAACTTTTGCATGGGTGCCGTGTATCACTGAGAAAAAAAAGATACATTCCTTTCTATCCCCATTCAATTTTCTCCAGAGGTCTATCATATTTAAATTTTCTAAAATTCTATTTACCCCCTTAACTTCTTCTTTGATTATTTTGTGGCTAGATTCATCTAGTTCTGAGAGGGGAAGTTGAGATCCCACACTAGCATAGTTTTGCTGACTATTTCTTCCAGTAATTCCTTTAACTTCTCCTCTAAGAATTTGGATGCTCTTTACTTGGTGAATATATGTTTAGTATTGATATTACTTATTGAAATCTATGGTTCCTTTTAGCAAGATGCATTTTCCTTCTTTATCTCTTTTAATTAGATCAATTTTTGGTCTTACTTTATCTGAATTTTCACTTCAGATGATGCAAAATATATTCTGCTCCAGACTTTTACCTTTACTTTTTGTGTATCTCTTTGCTTAAAATGTTTCCAAGTAAATAAAAAAAAA
>JAQQSK010000518.1:0-17751 GCA_028658325.1 Potorous gilbertii
CTTCAGAAAGTAATATGACATCTGACAGTGTTAGTCTCTCTCTTTTTTCCCTTCATAATTCCCCTTTATATTATTTTGCAATTCATATAGATCCTTAGGGTCCTTATCCCCACTCACACTTTCACTGATTAGTCATTGCCCACAGAGCAAGCCTGGTTATATCTTTCCTCAAGGTCCTAGTGGTAACTTTAAGACATTATGCTATTTTCCCCCAATACTCTCAATTTGAACCCTTTGCCCCACTTGGATGTGTTTTCCCCATTTTATATCTCTAATGGCAGTTAATATCTCTCAAACATTATTTCATGCAGTGACTAGTTCTCTAATATCATTTAACCAACAAATATCATTGTGAACCCAACCCTATGTCCCATTAGCATATCCTCCTCTATACCACTTCAGTCTATAGTAGCTGCAAAGCACTGACTCCGTCAAATTCCCTCTCAAATATAGTATAGCCCATTGGCTATAATGATCTCTTCCTTGCTTGTTGGAGCTGGAATCTTGTCCCTGAAATCAATACCTTGCTAGAATGGGTTCTAGTCTTTTTTAATGGCTTTGCTGATGGAGTAGAATTGACTACCCATAGACTCTAGTCAAGATTCCAATTTCTAAATCTCTGGCAACTTCCTCCTCAGACTTTTTTGAAACTCACATGGTTTTAGCCATCTCCAATATTACATTGAAGAATAAGACAGAATAGTCGAAGGTAGAAGTAAACAGAGACCCAAATTCTCAGAGTCATGTCAACGTAGGTGCAGAGATGATGAGCTTGGCATTGTGTTTGGAATGTTATGAATTTTCCTAATTGGAGAGTTGGAAAAATTACTACTGAAGTCATAAGTGTTCATATAAAACAAATTCCCCAAAAGTGAAAAGAGGGGAACTACATAGACCTTTGGGGACATTAAATCACCTCACGGACTTGCAGTGAATTATTAATTTCTGTAATAGATGTTAGAGAATGATGATGAATTCAGGAGAATAAATGCCACACTGTTCAGTAGCAAGAGCAGTAATGTTTTGATTGTGGTTCCAGAACTGTTAAATGAGGAGGTGTGGTGGTGCATGGTAGCAAGGATACCCTTGAGGAGATGAGGCACCTATATGAAGTGTTGCTGGAGATGGTTTACCCTGATATATGGAACAAGTGAAGCATTTCTTATTGCATACTGAAGTGGAAATTTCCTAAGTAGAAGAAACATTGTGTTGAGTAGAGTTAATTGTAATCATTTTTACTCGACTCCAGTTTTTTTTCTTTTTCTCTTTTAAATTGCTGAAACTTAAATACATAGTAAGAAAAGTAAAAGAAACATAAATATTGAAACTTAAGCACATTATAAAAAAGAAAAAAAGAGCATGTCATGTGCATAGCACAATATAAGAATATTCAAAATATATAGCAAGAAATTTGTGCTTCAAGAAAGCTTATATAATAAGTCCTACACATTGTATTGAGAGCTGTCCATCTTTTCTTTGCTTCCTTGTTAATTTTCTCTTGTTCTCTGCTGTACACTTTTTAATTTGTTCTTTTTTCCCCCCTTCCTCCCTGACCCCAAGGCTACTATTAAGCATGGATATATTTATATATAGGCATAGATATCGAGATACACATATACTTATATACATACACATATATATATGTGTGTATATATATATATACTTACATATGTGCATACATTTATAGACAAATACTTTCCTTAAAAACTTGACTTCTCATCTTTGAAAAAAAATATAAAAATATGTTTTTGCATTTCTTTTATTTCCTATCCCTCCTAATTCCTGTAGTTTCCTCCTCTTCTCTACCTTGCCCTCCTATTACTTTACCTGGTCCTGCTCCAAGGATCCCTCCCTTATCTTCCCATTTCCTAAAATCTAAACACCCTTCTATATCCTCCTTTGACCTATTCCCTTACCCTTCTCTCTAAAGACCCTTTCTTTATTCTCTCAAGGATCCCTCCCTTGCCCCTTCCAGTACCATTAATTTAAACACCCTGAGGAACCACACCTTTAACCTACTTCCTCACCCTCCTTTCTCTAGAGGGAATACCTTCCTTATCCTTCCCTTATCCTCTCCCTCCTCCCTATTGCTTTAGCTTTTTATTTCTTTCTGAATTTAAAAGATTTTTGTACTCTTCTAGATATTTACTCTTCTAGATATTTATATGTTGCTCCCTCTTGAACTCATTGCCAATGAAAGGTTTCCAGAACTAACAACCCTTCTCCCCCATCTAATACTTCTGCGTTGGTTCTTGCTCTTGTGCCTCATTTGTATAAAATAATTGCTTTTTTTAACTGTTTCTAAATCGTTTTATTTAAAGTCATTTCATGCTCAGGTGCACCCCAATCTTTCCTAAGAATTACCTAATTACTAATAACAATCTTAGACATTAGTTTTACATTTCAAATACTGTAAGAGCAAGCAAAATAGAATCTCTTGCTGTTTTTGTTTTAGTATAATCAAGTGCCTCTGTTTGAATCTTTCCTTTAACAACCAAAGTCTTCACTAGGAGTAAAGTACAGTTTCTTTAGTTAAGAACAGTATTTGTATTTGTATTGTTAATGTGATTAAAGATCTTCCCCACCCATTAAAGGCCTACCCCTTAAAGGGCTTTTGATTAGGGAAGATTTGTAGGAAGGCCCACACCTTTTGTTAAGGAGGTACTGTTCTTTAGGGTTGGGATGCTCTCTGGCTCTGTAAATGCTCTGAGGGTGAGGTTTTACTTTGGGGTTTAGTCTTTGGAAGAAACTTTGTGTGCCAGATGAGACTGGGGAAGCCACTAAAGAGCCCCCCTGTTTTTGAAAACCCAGATGTTGGTGCTTCCCTCTCTGGCAATTATATTCAGACAGTTGGACTTGTCTGTTTATTTGTGATATATGTATTGCTTATGTCAAACAGTCTGGAAGTCCTGTCTGTTGATTTCCTGAACTAAGTGAATGATATATGTGTTTGATGAAAGGAGACTGTTCACCCCTCAAAAGTTGCCTGTTCTTTTAGAAAAGCAGATCAAAGAACTTGTGGCAGAGGTCGTCGTGTGTATGTTGGAGTGCTTAATGATACACATACGTAAGATTTAAGCAGTCTGTCCTTAATGCATTCCTTGTAACTAGTCTTTGGTATGTACCTTATATCTCTTGGCTCTTGTATGTCAAATCTTCTATTAAGTTCAGGTTTTTTTTAAAAAACAAAGCACTGAAAGTCTGACTGTTCATTAATTGCCCATTTTCTTCTCTTTGAAGATCATGTTTAGCTTTTCCAACTATTATATTTTTGGTTGGAACCACGGTTCTTATGATCTTTGATATATAGTGTTCTAAGACCTGTGGTTTTTTTTTTTGTTGCCACTGCAAGTTCTTGTGTGATTCTAATTGCGGCACTGCCATATTTCAATTTTTTTTTATTGTTGCTCATAGTATTTTATCCTTGAACTGTCTGTTTTGGAATTTAACTACACTATTCCTATGCATTTTCCTTATAGGATCTCTTTCAGATGGTGATTGGTGAATTTTTTCTATTTGTACTATCCCCTCTTATTCTAATGCTCCAGTATGATTTTCTTTAAATATTTCTTGTGTTATTGTATCAAAATTCTTTTTCTGATCATAACTTTCATGTAGGTTAATTATTCTTATGTTTTCTCATCTTGATCTGTTCTCCAGATCAGTTACTTGTTTGGTATGAGATGTTTCTCTTTTCTTTTTTTCATTCTTTGTGTTTCATTTTATTATTTTTTGATGTCTGATAACTTTGCTAGCTCTCTCTTTCCCAATTTGGATTTTCAAGGAGCTGTTTTCTTCCTTAAGATTCTGTATGTCCTTTTCTGATTGATTGACCTTCTTTTCATAATCTTGCTTTTCACTTGGATTATTCTTTTTTAAAATATTTTTCCTCAATCTTTTTCATTTGAAGTATATTTGTACATGTAAGTCTTTTTATTTTTATTTGTACATCTTTGGGGTTAATGCCCTAGCAACATTCTTGCTGGGTAAAAAAAGTGTGCACACTTACATAGTTCTGAACTGTTTTGGACATAGTTCCAAATTGTTCTCACCAGTGCATTAGAATACCTATTTATCTGTATCCCCTCCAGCATTTGTCATATTCCTTTCCAAACATTTTAGTCCATTTCTTTAGTATGGAATGATATCTCAGAGTTGGTTCAATTTACATTTATTTAATTATTAGAAATTTAGAGGATTTTGTATGACTATTGATAGTATTGTATTTTATTCTGAAGAATGTGTTTTAATAGCCTTTGTTCATTTGTTAGTTATTATACATTTTTCTTAGTTCCCTATATTTGCAAAATAAGACTTTAATCCGAGAAACTTGATGTAAAATTTCCCCCATTTTCCTGTTTTCTTTCTAATTTTGGTTACATTGATTTTGTGCATGCAATATATTTTTAATATTGTAATCAAAATTATCTATTTTATTTCACATGCTCTTTTCTGTCTTTTTGTTCAGTTATAACATCTTCCCTTATCTTTTATTCCCCTAGCTGACAAGTAAAACATTTCATATTCCCCTAGTTAACTTACTATATCAGCCTTTGTGTATATATCCTGTACCCATTTTGAACTTTTTTTGGCACATGGTATGAGATATCTCTTAAGTGAAAATTTCTAAAAATGTGATGAGGAAAGAGGAACTTACTCTTTTTTATAATCAGGCACAAGAGAAGGTATTAAAACATAGAGATGGGGTGTTATTTGGGAAATGGAAACTTTATGAAGTTCACTGTTTTTTTAAGAAAAGGGTTTTTTTTTTTAGAGATGGACATGATAAAACTTCAGTATATGAAGTGGGGACATGGACTCATAGGGTATAAAAGAGTTGTTTTTGAACTGGAAGGTGAGAATGATGAGGAAATTGCCTCAAGAAAAACCAAGTTGCAACTTTGGAAGGCTAATGAAAAAATTATGAGGAAGAGAGGACAAGACCAAATTCTAGATCTGGGTTGGGGAGATGAAAGGAGAAGACAGATTGGAGTATGACAAGTAGTACATATTGTAGATATTTTGTTCTTATGTATGTACAAAAAATAAGGACAACAGGATTCAGTGGACATAAAAAAATAGAAAAGAACCTCCTGACACACAAATATTTGTGATAGCTTTTTTTGTTCAGACAAAGAATTGGAAAATGAGGGAATATTCTTCCATTTGAGAATGGCTGAACAAGTTGTAATAAATGATTGTAATGTAATACTGTTGTGCAATGAGAGGAAATGACAAGTCAGAAGATTTCAGAAAAACATGAGAAGACTTAAATGATGTTATGCAAAGTGAAGTGAGCAGAACCAGGAGAATATTTACACAGTAATATCAATATTGTGTGATAAAAAATTGTGAATAACTCAGTTATTCTCAGAAATGGAGATGAAAAGAGAGGGGAACTGGAGAGAGAGAGGGAAGGTCTAGGGTCTCCTATTGCATCCTGGACCATCTCCAGTTATCCTGATGAATATCTGCCTACTGGAACCAGATGGCCCTGGAGGAGAAAGTGAGCCTGGTGACCTTGTACAGCCCTTCCTCATTCAAATCAAAGTCAATGACAAGTTATGTCACCATCTCCTTGATGTAATGAAGGACAAATATGACAGTAACAACACAAAACAACAGCAATGATCCAAGACAATATCAAAGGACCCATGATAAAAAATGCTATTCATCTTCAGAGAAAGAATTGATGGAGTCTGAATGTAGATCAAAGAATACTATTTTTCACTTTCCTTATTTTTTTCTTTTTTTTCTGTCTTCTTTCACAACATGACTAATATGGAAATCTGTTTTGTGTCAATGCATATGTTAACCTATATCAGATTTCTTACTCTCTCAGGGAAAAGGGATGGGAGGGAAGGAAGGAGAGAATTTGGAACTCAAAAGTAAAAAAAAGGAATGTTAAAATTGTTTTTACATGTCATAAGGAAAATGTAAACTATATAAAAAACCCTATTAATTGTTTCAACTAGGTTATTTAGCTGATTCTCTAGGGTTCTCTATGTATTCCATCATATAATATGCAAAAAATGATAGCTTTTTTTCCTTACAGCCTATTCTTATTATTTAAATTTCTTTTTGTTGTATTAGTGCTAGACTAGCTTTTCTAGTACAGTATTGACTAATTTTGGCAATAATGGATATCTTTTCTTCATCCATGATCTTATTAGGAAGGCATCTAGTTTTACATAATGCTTATTCTTTATTGTAGATAGATATTCCTTTTCATTTTAAGAAAGACCCCTTTTATTCCTATGCTTTCTAGTGTTTAAAAAAATAGGAATGGATGTTGTATTTTTCAACACTTTTTTTCTATATCTATTGATATATTCAGATGGAAAGTCTGAAATTCTGAATTTGATTTGGTTTATCAGGTTTAGTTTGGCTCAGAATGAACATAATATGTATTATAATAGTAACATCAAAGATCACTGATCACAGATCACCGTATCAGATATTATGATAATTAAATATTGTGAGAATGATCAAAATGTGGCACAGAAACATGATGTGAACACATGGTGTTGGAAAAGTGACACCTATAAAATACCTTGACACAGACCTTCAATTTGTAAAAAAAACTTTCACAATATCTGTGGAGTGCCATAAAAGGAGGAATGCATGTGTTTGAAAATTAAAGCTTTGATTAAGGGAGTATGATCTGACTGAGATATTGTAGTTGCAGTCTCAGATTGCTCAGTCAGATGTGTTTGAGTAACATTTTAGATGCCAGTGAGGGGATGTTAGGCAAGTAAATCAATCTTCTGAGCCTTGGATTCCTCATCTGACATTTGGGGGATTAACTATATGAGTGGCAACCCAAGGGGTTGAATACAGCATAGGGCTTGTGAGCCAGTAAGACCTTCATTAAAATCATGTTTTGCACACCATGAGCTGTATGCTCCTGGACAAGTCACTTCCCCCTCTAGACTTAACTGTACAATGAAGGACTTGAATTCAGTTACCTCTAAGGTCCCTTCTATCTCTCAACATATGACTCTAGTTGCTGTAACACCCAAATGAAGGAACATCTCAATCATCTACCTCTACAAACCTTAAAGCACTATCTAAAGAAAGTTATTATCATTATTTAATTTTTGAATTAGTTTTTTGAACTCAGATGGGAAGTAGAGATTCAGGGAGGGCAAACTGTTGCAATTATATATCTTTCCTTCAAATCCAATTAGATTAGTTGTGATTCTTGTGATCTAGGGAAAGCTGAAGTAAAGAGCTGGGATTACTGGGCTTCTTGGATGGATCATATGAATTCCTTCCTATTTCCCACTGACCCTCAATAACTGACACACAGCATCTGTCAGCAATGCTGAAACAAATCTGCAATCTATCAGCAACTCTCACTGACTAGGGAGGTCTGAAAGTTTCAATGCTTCTTTCAAATTTGGCTACTTCACATTGGTAATAGCATCTTTACCTCCAGCTAGAAGTTTGAGTCTAAGATTCTATTGTGTGTAAAGGTATAGACACAAGGATTATGAGCCTAGTTTTCATAAGTAATACAGTTTGTTGCAAGTGTATAGAATGTACTGATCCAGATCAAAATTTAAAATCTCACATGGCACAATGATATTAACTAGTCTGGTTATGTCGTTATCAATTTTTATTTTTTATCCTGGGTATACACGGACCTAGGAAAAAATGATTGGAACTCTTGAGAATTTTTTTTTTTTTGCATCTGTGTGTGTGGAAATTTTTAATCCATGATACTATTTAATGACCCAATCTATGTTTGATCATAGATTCTCAAGGGGTTAAATCCCAAATGCCATTGAACCTAACATAAATTTGATGCTGCCACACCCAGATAATTCCTTGGCATCTAAACATATCCTCTCCTACCAAAAGGTACTACTGTTTTCTTTGATATTGCTGTAGAAATACAAGAATCTTTCTTTTTTTTTTTTTGATGCTATAACTATCCAGGGCTTATTTCTGGCAAGCATGTCTATTCCTCTTGTATTGTGAGCATTCATAGCTCTATTGAATTTCCTTAGGTCTTTAATTCATCTGATGTTTAAAAAAAGAAAGACTTGTTTCTTCATATATTTGCTTTCTTGTGGCATCAGAGGTTTGAGTGTGTATACACTGAGTGCTATTATAATGTCACATCTTGGTAAGTAAATTCAGTTCATAGGATCATAAAGTTAGGATTAATAAGGTTCTTAGAAATTATCTCATCTCCTTATTTTACAGATGTGGAAATTGAGTTCTAGAAATGTTAAGTGATTAGCCCAAGGCCACACAGGTATTAAGAGTAGATGAGGTTCAAAGCCAGGTACCCTGATTGCAAATCCAGTGCATTTTCTTCTGGTCTAAACATACCTCCTAAAATCCTGAAAGAAAAATGTGTGATTAGAAATAATGAACTTGGATATTTTTCTTTGTATATGCATGTGTGTGTGTGTGTATGTGTGTTTGGAAGAGTTCCTTTTTCACTCTCATCACAGATTGAAGTGTTGGAGTGACTAAAGGTATTATAGTGATGTAATGGTCGATTTTTTATTTAGAAGAATTCTGAAAATGAAAAGGGATCTATTTCTAGGAAGCAGTATAACATGGTGGAAAGAGCCCTGACTTGAGGCACATAATATGAGGCCAAGTCTTCCCTTTGATGTTACACTGTCACATTGAACAAATCAGTCATGTATGCTCTCCAAGCCTATATGTTCTCATCTGTTCCATAAGGGGTAGAAGACTGATGGTCGTTGACATCTATTCCACCTCTAGTTCCTGGTCCTGGGGACCTCAATAGCCATCTGGTTCAACTCTTTAATTTTATAAATGATGAAGCACCTGAACCTGAAGGAGATGAAGTGACCTAATTGCCCAATAGACAGTAAAAGACAAAGGGAAGATTTGAACCCAGGTCTTGAAACTCTCAATCTGAGTTGTTGCCATAATTTCACACTGTATCCTATTAATTTAAGCCTTTCCATTTTCAGAATTCTTTTTGCTAAGATATTAACCAATATACCAGTTTGATTTCTTTATTCACCCCAAAGTTTCAGTTTGACATAAGAGAGAAAATATTCTACAAAATACACACAAACACGTAATATTCACACATACAAGGAGAGAAACATCCATGTTACGAACTAACCATCTACCAGACACTTACTGATTTTATGCAGTAAATAGGCAGTTGGTCTTGGAATCAGGATACCTAATACCTATTAGCTGTGTGACAATTGCCAAGTCACTTAACCTCTGGAAACTTCAGTTTTCCCAACTGTACAATAATATCTGTAATGGCCTGCCTCACTTAAAGATCTGCATAAGTGTGCATTCTTAGTACTGTTGTCATGTGTTTATAGTAATTCCAAATAATCACTTGAGGAAACATAGTATTGCTCCTTATAGGTAAAACAGTTCACTGAACTTTGTTTCACATTAGTTATTTACATGAAGAAGAGATAACTATGGATGCCAAGCTCTCTTCTGTTGCTGGTCTACCATATGTTTATCCACCCCCTCCTCCTTATCTCTCATTTTCCCCCTCTGTCAACTTTTCTCATACAAGAGAATTCCCTTGACTTTCTCTTCCTTTCCTTTTTCTAGTGACTGTGACTTGGACCACCCTAAGCATCCATGGGCATTGCCAGTGATGGCTTCTATGGTGAAAGAGTTTGCTTATTCAGACCTAGCAACTAACCTACTGTATTCTTTTATGTAATTAGATCAAATTCTACTACTTAAAACAGTCAAATTATTCTGTGTTTAAGTACACATAAAATTATAAAATCATAATATTTCTCTGCTGTTTAGAAGCATCCACATGGGTACTCCCTCCATAAATGATTATCTCAATCTGCATTTCCACTCCCACCCCATGCTTTTCTTCTTATGAGGTTTATATCTATATCCTTCCCAAAATTCTCTATAAAAGGCTTACAGAGTGTTCTGGGGACCTTCTTATGGGTCTTTTTTAGTATTTCATGAAGAGTAGTGCAGCATTTCAGTGATAATATTGCTAATATTAATAGCTAATATTTATATACTGCTTTAAACTATAGAAAAAGCTGTACCTAGTTTATCTCACTTGACCTTCACAACTACCTTGTGAGGTGAGTATTGTTATTTCCATTTTATGGGTAAGGAAAGTGAGGCTGGAGGAGGATGAGTGGCTTATCCTGAGACATCTAGCTAGTAGGTGTCTGAGGCTGGATTCAAGGTCGTTCATCGTGGCTTAGCCACAGGGCTTGCCCATCTTTTTTTCCCCTTCTGGTTATGTATTTCTTTGTTGGTACTTTTACACTGATCTTGACACAGGTCATCCTTGATAATGTGCTGCACCCTATTTGCTCTCATCACACATCTTTCCATCATCCCATTGTCTCTTCAGTTTGGATTCTTCTCAGGTGATCACCCCCTAAAAAACTTGAGTTGGTAATCTAATGAACCAGTATCTCCATTCATTTATTCTTATCTCAGTGTAGGGATCCTCTCTTTGGAATCCCTGAGAGGTGATCATGAATCTTTTGTTTGAGCATTTCCAAGGAAATTTGTAATGGAAGGGCAGAGCACAGTAGGATACCCCCTTCCTTGGGACATTATACTTCTATACATATGTGCCAAATGCTTTCTGTACATACCAGGGGCTATAAACCATTCCCTTGTTATTCTCTGCCTTGCAGAATCCTTACAGTAGTATTAGCTACTACATGAGTTTTTTCTTGATTTGACCAATTTAGCAATCTGTCTCTTGAAATTACTTGCTTATTTGTATGTATTTGCTTGTGTATAAATTGCAGATTTCCAGCCACATGATATCAGAGATGGTTCCTTTTTTTCCTCTTCAGATCTCTAGCACATAATAGTGTGTCTGAGATTTTGAAACCTAAGAGCTGAAAAGGCTAAGGGCATTCTGTGCCTGGGAGGCAGTTTTTACAGATGCCTGGAAGAATGAGACAGAATATCTGGTGCAGGCAGGAGTGTGCTAGGGCAAACTCTAAGCAGCTTGCAAGAGCAGGTTGTTAAATTTTCATTGTGACTGTTACACCTCAAAAATCTATACCAGTGCTACCAATCAGGGGTTGATTTGTTTTGTTGATTTTCTAGACTTAAGAAGAGATAGAGAAAATGTTAATAATTCAGATTAGTATTGACCATCCTTTTCCTCCTCCTGAAAGCTAGTTGTTAAACATTTACCAGCACAGTCCTGAGTTCAGAGAATAGTTATAGGCAAGTTAGCCTGCAGAATAGAGTATATGAAGGAGAAGAATGTGGAATAAAGGTGGAAATCTAGACAGGAACTTGATCAAGGAAAACCCTAAAGTTCAGCCTGAGGATTTTGTATTTTATCTTAGAGAAAATATGGAATCACTGAAGGCTTGTCAGTAGGGGAATGGTGTAGTCAGACTTATGCTATAGGAAGGTAATTTTAGAATTTTAACAAGTGAGTAGAGGTTTAATCTTAGAGGAAAAAGACCAGGAGCAGTGAGACCAATTAAGAGGCTATATTAATAGTTATTGTGTAAGATTCCCTGGGCAACAACTTGTGAAGAAGAGACTCTGACGTGATAGAAAGAGAACTGGGTCCAGAGGGATCTGGATTTAAATTCTAAACCCTGCTACTTAAACCTACCACTCAGTTTTCTCATATGGAAAAAAAAGGGATTGCACTTGGTTCTTTTTCCAGTACTTTTCACTATCTGTTGATGAATCCAGTTGTGAATAAATGCTTTTTAAAAAAACCTGAAATTTAAAATTTTTTCTTTTTGAATAAAAGCTTAAATGACCTCTCTTCCATAACTCCCTCTCAGGTGTGAGTGTTATAATGTACTTCAGAGCAATATATTTTGAAAAGTCTTGATATTGAGGATTGTGAGAAATGTTGTGCTTCAAATGATGTATTTAATGATTTGAACCAGTAAGAACATGGTTTTCTAGGATACAGAGGTTGAAGGGAGCTTAGAGGCAGTGTGGTTAAGTGGAAGGAACAATGACTCTTCAGCTTTTGTTGATGAGTCATTTTGACTCTTCCTGACCCCATTTGGGGTTTTCTTTTTTATTCATTCATTCATTCATTTATTTTCAGTATTCCACAATCACTACCATACAACCTAGATTTTTTTCTTTTTCTTATTCCCTCCACTTCCCCCCTTCCTTCCTGAGATGGCATACAATTTTTTATAGGTTCTACACATATATTCCTATTAAATGCATTTTTCACCATAGTGATGTTGTATAGAAGAATTAAAATGAATGGGAGAATACATATATCAAATCAAAACTTAATACAAAAGAAAATGATTCACTACAATCTGCTATTTAATTCCATAGTTCTCTCTCTGGATGTTGAAGGCATTTTGCCTTAAAAGACCATTTGGAATTTTTTAAGACCTTACATTGTAGTGAAGTTCTAAGTCTATTAGAGAAAATCCTTGCACACTGTGATTACTGCTGTGTACAAAGTCATTTGGGGTTTTCTTGGCAAAAATAGTGGAGTGGTTCCATTTCCATCTTTTTTCCCTTTATTTTACAGATGTGGAAACTGGGTCAAACAGGGTTAAGTTACCTACCCAGGGTCACACAGCTAGTCTATGTCTGAGGTTGGATTTGAAGTAAGGAAGATGAATCTTCCTGACTCCAGGTTTGACAATCTGTCCACTGTTCCATGTAGCTGCTTGACTCTCTAGTTAAAGGACCTAAATTCATAATCCTGACTCTGACACCTTGTATTTGGCCTTGTACAAGTTGCATAACATTTATGTTCTCTCATCTGAGAAAGGAGGAGGTTGGATTACATAACTTCAGAGTTCCTTTCCAGGCAGAAATCTAACATCTTAGAGATGACCTTTTCACATAGAACAGTATAGGCCCAGGGGGACTTGTTTGCCTTTGTTTCCAAAGGGCCTCAGCTCTGAGCTAACCTGGACTGAGTTCAGCCCTGCTGATTCTAACCTCTAAAGGAAGAGGGTAAAGCTCCTTCTTATATTCCCTGGCTCTTTAAATCTCCACACCAGAATGCCAGGAAAAAACAAAGGAATCTCAGACAGGTTTCTAAGATCTCTCCTAAAGGGACAGATGTGTATTCAAAGCACAATATAGATTAGGTATTTGAAGGCTATTTATCTCTGCCAACAAAAGAAAGGCTTATAAGATCCCCAAAAAAGGGCAATCAATCTGAGCTTATGATTGGCAGCATCTGCTTCTCTTTGACTCTTTCAGAATCTTATCTCTGACTTGGTCTGTGGCTTTCAAGCTGTATAGGAAAGAGATCTAGTGGGTAGTGTTTGTACAATGGTTTTTGGCTTTAGGATGCAACTTGCTTTAGGATTCTCAGTCCCAATTCAGTGAGTTCTATTTCTCCTACCCTTTTGGGCATCTTGTGGAGATGAGCGGCCAGGAGCAACAGTAAGAGTACAATCTGTGTCCCTGAGGAAAGTTCATAGTCTAGCTAGGCTGTTCAGATACAATTTAGCTATTAAAACCTCGGACCCTTTCTAGGGTATATTTTTTATCTGATGGCTTTCATGTTTCAAAATCTCGGTTTTTCAGCCTCACCAGATTTCCAGGTTTTGCTCAACTTCCACCAAAGCACTTCTTCTTACACACTGGGAAATGCTGAGGGCTTCTGTGCCCCATTTTTGTGGGCTCTACCTACAATATTGAGCAATCAGAAGATATAACTTTTTTTTTGCAAAGAAATATTTACTGGTGTGAGAAGTTGTAAAACCCCATCCTAAACCAAGAGCACACTCTCCCCTTGTCTAATACCTCCAAAGAATAGATTTCAGTTAAATATAGTTGATACAAAACATTCTTCCTTCCCTCCCACCATTGCACTATATCATTCCTCCACAATTATAATGTCCCTGGGGAAAGTGGACTCAAACTTGAATCACAAAGGGAGTGAGACATACATATGTGTGAGATGTGGCCATGGTAATCTTTTTCTCCTGTCAATCTCTGGGTTTGATCTAACAAAGATGGACAGAAATGAGTTGTATAGTCTATATTTTTATTTCTCTCAAAGAGGGCAGTCATTCATTGTATGAGAACTGCAGTCTATACTGGGCTCTCTACAGGAGCCAGTCTGAACTTGGGCTCATTTTGGGGTTAGGGTGCACAGTTTTCAACCCTTCCAACAGGGGCTGATATCATTTCATCATGAATTCATCTCCTGACAGAGGAAATGCCTCTTCTATCAGGAACACATCTCCCTCCTTCCACCCCTAAAATTGGGTTGTCTACACAAAAGAATCTGTCTGCACTAAGTCTTCCTTTCGTTAGATTAAATTACTTGCAAGCACAGATCCCAATATAGTAACTCATAAATGTTCAGTATCAATCTATTAATTAATACATTTAGCATTGTACTTGTAAAACATCTGCTGTTCGGCCTTGTTTATAGAAATTTGCTATGAAAGAGGAAGGAGGGCCATATTTATGACAATGTCAAAACTCATCTCCTCAAGGGCAGAGACTGATTTGACATATGGGAAAAATGCTCTTATTTCTGCTTGGTTACAGACATGAGATATACCCAATAACTAATGGTGTAGTCACAGGCTATCAGAAGCCAGGGTAAGGATTATCCAGGTGGGGAAATTTCCTGTTCAGAAAAGTTGTAACAGTGGGAAAACTGAGTTAAGAGGCCATGGGAAGTTTATTCCCCCGCTACTATTCCCAGAGACAGACATATACACTTGTTCTCAGGCTTCAGCATATGCTATTTTCTACTATTTGTTTCATGACAATTCAGACAAATATTCCTGTAATCAAAACTCAAAACATCAAAGTATAGTCTCAAGAGTTTTTACTTTAAATATTAAAATTTCACTAATCATAAATTAGATATCATAATTTCTTTATGTTTCCCTAGCAGTTACCTTTCATTTATCTTTTAATTATAAATTAAGGCTAAACTCTTGTGATGTTTCAGACATGTAGCAAATACCTGATTGTTGGCACAAAGTAATGTGTTGAAATTGCATCATTAAACCATCCTGCATATTTTCATAATTTTTATAAGTGGAAACCAAAAATTTTCACATCAAATTACACTCTTTGGTATAGCAAATGTTATTAGCATTATCTGTTTTAAAACAGAATATGTTACCCTAAATATTTAACAGTTTTCAAATTATTTTATGACATTGTTTTGAAAACTCAATTCATGATCTAACATGAACCAGACAAAGGAAGAAGTTATCTTTCTAACACAGGTGTAATAGACTAAGTGTACTAACACTATATGTATATATGTATATCTTTTGTGAACATATACATATATACATGTATTAATGAATGTATGTGTTCGTGTGTGTGTGTTGGTGTATTAAGCGCAAGACAAAAAGAAAGGTCCCATAGCCACCAATAAATTCCCAACAGTGCATCTTGTATATCAAAGGAATGAAACAAAAATAACGGACATTTATATAAGGCTTTACGGTTTGCCAAATGCTTCACATATAGTATCTCATTTGATCCTCATGGCAAGGTAGCTGCTATGAGTATCTCAATTTTACAAATGGAGAAATTAAAACTGTGAGAGATTAAGGAATCAGCAGGAATGGGCAAGAGTATTATCTGTGAGCTTTTCCATTTTTTTAGAATCTTCCCATCTCTGGGATACCTTGGAAATAGATTCCCTCAGTGCCTTTACAACAGTATTGCCTCTCACAATAATTTATGTCTACATTTCGTCATATCCAGCTGTTTTTTCCAACTTCATTTTCTTAAGTTTCATTTCTAATTCCTCATATGGTCTAACTTAGTGGTCTAACACGTGTCTATTTTCATCAATATGAGAGCAGATCACTACAGAATGACCCACAGAACTTGCGCCATGATTTGCAATTAACAAACAATAAACACAACAGGACCTTGCATTCTCTCTGCCTCTCAATTTTGTGACTGTGAAGATGTGATGTGACATAGAAAATTGTCTTCAAATGTCTGCTTGTTAGCTTCCCAACATAAATGTTTGCATGCTTTGCAGGTATATTGTCGATATAAATCTCCCTAATGTCTACTTACTAAATGCATTGTTTAATTAGGTCTACAAAGGACAAAACAAAAGAATAGGTGGCATTTATCTGGAGTAGCTCTCTTAGAATGGATACTTTAAAATGGACCTTTATTTAAACCATGGTTTTCTGGATTGGACTTTCTGTGTTGCCTAAGTTCAATTGATAATATTTCATCTGCCCACTTCCTTTGGGCTATGTGTGTGAATATGAGGAAACTGAAGTGTTGTGTCAGTTTAGTTTTCTGTGATCTATCTCTGTGAGTGTGTGAGGGTTTGGGTGTGGATGAACTTTTGCAATGTGGGCACATCAGAGCTGCTGTTAATATGATGTTAACAAAACTTCCAGCATATTGAACTGGCCAAATGTTTCAAAAGTGAACTAAGTGTGCTGTTGTGTCCAGATTTTTTTCTAAGCCAACCTAGTATCAGATTATTTATAATCTCTTGCACACCAAGCCCACCTTTTCCTATTGCAATCAACTGAATCTGAAACTTAGTTCCTTCATGTACTTCCATGGAGGAATCCCTGCCTTCCTTCTTCTGTATTTTCAAAGCTCAGTACTTATATGAACCTTATACATTGACTGTATTACAATTTTGTTTGTTATTTATGATGTCATTTATTTATGTATCTGATATCCCCTCCTGTGTCTTATTCATTTTTCTATTTGCATTGTTGTCTAGTATAGGGTCTTAGAAATATTAGGTTGGCAATAAATATTTTTCAATGGACAAAAAAATACTCAACTGTTAGTTTTTTATTTCTTTCTAATCACTATGTTTTTTGTCTTAACAGGCACCATTTGAGAACCGATGACTGGTAAAAACTACAGCACGGTGACAGAATTCTTTATTTTAGGGTTAACAGATGACCCAACTCTTCGTATCTTTTTATTTGTGCTATTTCTAGGGATCTATATTGTTATTTTACTTGGCAATCTCAGCATCATAGTATTGATACAAAAGAGCTCCCAACTTCATACTCCAGTGTACCTTTTCCTCAGCCATTTGGCTTTTGTGGATATTGGGCTTTCCTCATCAGTTATGCCTGTGATGCTCATGAACTTCCTTGCAGACATAACCTCAATCTCTTTGCAAGGCTGTGTGGTCCAGCTTTATTCTTTAGTCATGTTTGGGACAGCTGAGTCCTTCCTGTTGGCTGTGATGGCTTATGATCGGTATGTGGCCATCTGTAATCCCCTACTCTACTCCACCCACATGTCTACCAAGGTCTGTATTCTGTTAATCATCACATCTTACATGGGTGGTTGTGTGAATGGTTGGACCTTTATTGGTTCCTTATTGAATTTGTCCTTTTGTGGATCCAATAAAATCAATCACTTCTTCTGTGACTACTCACCTTTGCTGAAACTTTCTTGTTCTCATGTTCTTCTTTATGAAATTCTTCCTTCTTTCTCTTCAGGCTCAGTAATGATAGTAGCAGGTTCAGTCATTACTATCTCTTATGTATATATCCTCCTCTCAGTCCTGAAGATGCGTTCCATTGAGGGGAGATCCAAAGCTTTCTCCACATGTTCCTCCCACCTTACTGCTGTTACATTGTACTTTGGGACCATTACATTCATTTATGTGATGCCCAAGTCAATATATTCAACTGATCAGAACAAGGTGGTATCTGTTTTCTACAGTGTAACAATCCCTATGTTGAACCCCCTGATCTACAGTCTGAGGAACAAGGAAGTGAAGGGGGCCATGAAAAAGTTGATAGGCACAAAACACTTATTTTCATAAGT